>JARJEB010020399.1:0-16752 GCA_030264535.1 Liometoxenus newtonarum | reverse complement strand
ATCAATGTTATTTAATTGCAGTGATTTCTGAAAATCCATAACTCACGGTAGTGAGTTATAGGTACCATTAATCACTCAAAAAATGCTAATAATGACCATATAACTAAATAGGTGTAGAAAAACAATTAAACTGAGTAACTACCATCATTTTCCAGATTTTGACTAAATTGTGGTAAGTCTAGTTCTGTATATGAATGTAAGCATTTCATGGCTGAACCTGATAAAACAGCAGAAAAGAAAGTGAAAAAGAAGAACGACTGCCACGGGAATAAGCATCTTTTCCTTTCCGACTCGTAATCCTAAAGATTTACCTGCCAGACACTTGCTGGCAATATACGTCCCCGAGATTCATTTATTATCCCAGATCACACCGACTTGTTTTTATATATTTGCGTAGATCTACTTGGTGAAACAAAATGAATAAACAAATTTCACAAATATATACCAAGACATTGTATAGAATAGACAGAGCATTGGCAGCTTCATTATGTTCAGCCAGGACGAAAAGAGATGGACTGTTTATTTTCCCCTGGGGCTGATTATCAAGCGGCGAATCGTACGAACTAAAAAATACCATGCACCCCGAACAAATTTCCATTTTTTTTGTTTTGTCATCAGCGCCAGGAGAATATCTTTCCCGTCTGTATTCATATACAAGATGGCGATTTAAAAATTACAGATATCTATTATAGTCCCTAGATATACAAAGTACAGCAATGAAGGGTGCCATGTATAGGAAATTTGCATGAGAAAGAAAGAGAAAACTGAAGTCAATATGGCGGGAATAATGGTATGAACAGGCGATTTTAAATTTTCCGCAAAATAATGGAGCGAATATGGCGGTAAATTGAGGTACTTTATACATCTAGGGACTTTAATATCTATCAATTGAAAGCGCCATCTTCACTTTTATATGTATACTACAGAGATCGGGTATAATTGTACGATCAATCGAGCTTACCTGTGAAGTTCGATCGTAATTATATGAAGCATCCAGTTCGTAGATATCATATGGATCACTATGTGTATGTTTACATATTTATCAACATGATATCGGGAACTGGATTACTTTACTTGAAATATTCATGATGACCTCTACGTGGTATTCACTCTGGACTCTATGATGATGGCCTGATTTGGTTGTTAACGTCGCTAACAAATTTTAGGTACATAGGAACTTTGCATCGAGGCAAATCCCTTTATCGACGGTGCTGGTCAGTTGATTGCTAGTAAATTATACAAAATAAATCGATTTCCGGTTCCGTTACTTAACATTACGACCATTTCCAATGCTAATTGACCGCTTCAATCTGTCCTTTTGCCATCACCACCACCACTTCGTCCAACAGCATCATTGATTGAATAGATACATTAAATTATCATCTGTTACACTGAATGTGCAGATTTCTGTTTGTAAGTTATGGTCTAAAAATTACAGAAATCTACATATTTGCAGCGCCATCTTCAGTCGCCATTAATACACTGTCAAAAGTTTCTTTTTATATTTTGTTTAAAAAATCATAAGAAATTTGATGGTTTCAGAGTTCAAAGTTCCTTCCTTTCTAGTTCAAACCAAAAATGAATAAAAAGGATGAAATTTATAAAAGAAAATTTTGAGAATAAATTATTTCCAGCATGTAAAGGAAACCTGAGCAATGAAATTCCAGTCTCGCAGTTGTCGCCCGCGTGTGACATCCTAAAGCGCAAAGCTGTTTAATCCCCAAGACCCATACATATGTAAAACAAATCCTCGTTTCTGCCTGCGTTGTCCGAAATGTCTCTCTATGTCCTGTTTCCGTTCCTCAGCGGTTTCCAACCGTCTAGCAGTTTTTATCCAGCTATGTTGCTACCGTACAAAGCACAAAATACTACACCTAAAACCACCGGGATGTTATTTTACAACAAAACATGCTTGTGCTTTCCTCTTTCTCAATTCTCTTACTTTCTTTGGCTTGGTATCGGTTTAGCGTTGGTAGCTCTGTACTCGTGCCGAAATTCGTTGGAATAGGTTATTATCTCAGGGCCATAACAAGGGCTTTGTACATTCTTGTGTATAGTCCTCGTTTCTATTTGGATGCTACTTTTTGGATAATACCATTTACATTTCTTTCAAACCTAAACCCAAACCAAGTGTTTTACCAAAACAAGAGTAGATACAATAGAAAATTATAAATGGCAAATTGTTAGTCGAAATTTTGTGACAGAAAATAACTGGACCGACGCTTAAAGTATCTAGATTCGTCATAACCAAATCATCCGGTTCGAAGGACCAAATGTTTATGTAAATCGGGTTTGGTGCAACGAGCTTCTGTAATTTGCTTGATATTTCTTGCGCCAAAGGTAAAAAATTAAAAATTTAAAATTCCTTTGACCAGTTTGAATAAATTTGATTCATACAATTGAAAATCACTTAAAGTTCCTTACGATATTACTAAGTTAGTTATTTAAAACACTTTGTGAACTGTTTTTTCTTCTTTTTTTTTGCAGCTTGGAGCTTTGTATTTGAACGTGTATATTTACAAAAAGAACCTTTGCCTCTGGAACCTATTTCGCATTGATTAAAACATAAAGCCTTGTTGAAAATTAAATTACACACCGCGGCAAAACGACGAGGACAGAGCACACGGCACGTTCCGTCGGGTTTGTGTTGGCGTTGCGACGTTACGAGATGCTCTTAGAAAACCGCCGCATTGGGAGAGACCAAAACTAAAAGTGTCGTAGACGTCCTTGGATCTAGGAAAATACAAATATAGAAAGCAAAGAATACAAATTCGTTCAGATCTTTCTTTAAAAATAAAATTAAACTATTCGAAATGATTTTTATCCCATCCAGGTGACAAATTTCTAATTTAGAAATGTAAGGCTTCTAAATTACAATTGCTCTTTCTAAGTATGTTTTAGAATTACATTTATTCTTGGTTGACATGTATATGTTTTAATCAGAGGCGGATTTAGGCGGATTTAAATCCAAGTATCTAGACTGTGGTGTGGTTAATTGTGTAGACCTTTAAACAGTGTTAATCAAGGGCCACTAAAGTTAGCGGTCCGGCCCAGGTTTTAATTAAAAATGACGTCAACTGTTAATCCAAACATATAATAGTGAGAGCAAGAATTAAGGCACAACCAATGTTTAGGCACAAAGAGCAAAACCATTTAATGATCGCTATTAATAATTGACTCGTAATTAAATAGTAAAACACATGGGGGTCGTTAATGTTATAATCTATTAAAATACATTTACATACCATAGGCGTGCGCGGGTTTATTATAAATATTAGAATATACATATACATACATACATTGCGGGAACACATGCGGCTTGTAGGCTTCAGGCATTGAGAAGTAGGTTGAATGGGTGGTTGCGGTATTGGAATGAATGTTGGTTGTATTAATATTACACATAATCCATTAAACGGCAATGGGTAGCTAATAATTAAATAGTCCGTTGTACAATTAATATACATATTATTATGGAGAAGTATAAGGAAGCGAAAGGAAATATGAACGTTTCATTTTCACATTTAAATGCAAAAAATATCGGGACTCTTCTAAAACCAAAGAAAATGGCATTCCCCTGGCGCTGATGCAAAGCGGCAAAAATAGAAACTTGCTTCGGCGTACTTAGTTTTATTGTTTTTTTTAGTTCCACGTTTTACCGCTTGATATTCAGCGCCAGGGGAAAATCCCTTTCTATCCTGATTATCTCTATAGAATCGACATAGGTATAGAAATAGGAATATTTTAGGATTACGATGAATATAAATGAGTATATAAATTCACATTCCTTTTGGTAGTATAAATATATGTAACTTGAAATGTAGAAGTAATAACATACCTAAGATATTTATAGTTGTGCACTTTGATCATTAATTTCAGCATGATATACAATTTCAAATATGTATATAGAGAGTTTATTAATGCGCCCTCGCAACTCAATATATAAGGGTAAGTACTTGTAACTCCCATCTTGTCTTTGGTAAAATCGGTTCGTTCGTTCTTGCATTTAAAGCCCTTATTTTCGCCTGAATTAATACTACAACATTATTAATTTAAGTTTAAATAGTGGTAACTAGTTTCCCAGCTAACCAAAAACTAACAATTATTAATTTAGTTTTTGATTAAAATTTGTATATACTTAAGAAATTACTCAAGAAATTAAATTAATTTCGAAACTAAAACTTTGAAAAATTGGGGAATAAATTGCAATGATTTCTTACATTGTATTGCAACTCGGAACATTTAATTATATAAAATAAAATTTTTGATTAAAACACTTGGTATATTTATAAATTCTTGAATATAAATAACTAACTTAAATATGAAAAGGTAATGAGTTGATTAGCTGAAATCGCAAGTCAAACGTAACTCGGTGATTAAATGCTAAAATAAAATGAAACAAGGAAACGAAACGAAATAAGACATGAGGTCTGCTAAAATATTATTTGCACTTGCCAAATTTAACATAGGTCCAACATATATAAATATAGGTAATGTAAATGAAGTGGAAATCCGGCAACAGCAGAGAGAATTATTAATTGCGCTGGCGATGAAATAATTTACGTCGTGTTAATTATTAAATTAAATTTATTTAAATTGGGTCGCCACCGCTGGAACGTATATATTCGTTATTCGGCGGGTGCTTGGATTATCCGGAAATATGGGAAGGACTGATGTACTAAAATTCAAGTTTTTGATATTTCAAGTTGATAATGGCGGAGCCTGGTCTAAGAGAAACTATCTCGTCTTTTCTATTACTATTAACTAGTAGTTGATGAAGTTATTCCTTTTCGTCAAGACAACTTTTTTATATACTTAAAATAAATTTGTTGCGCAGATTATCGGTTTATTAATTAATGAAAAACGATAAAAACAAGTAAAAAACATGAAACTCAATGAAACGGCTGTCGACGCAAACAGATTGTTAACGACGAGTATCGAAATAAGGAGCAGGAGGGTATCAATTTTAATAGCTTTAATCCTTCAATTTATTAAATTGTACTTATTATTAATAGTTCATGGCGTAGTTATAACATTAAAGTGAACGAATCTCTAAAGTTATTAAATTGTAAATTGTAGGCGTTTTAAGTTTAAGTAAAAATGGTTCTTGATTAGATCATTACAAATCGTTTCAGATCAAGTTAGAGTTTAATCAGCTATTTAATTACAAATAATCGGATCCTTGCTGCAACTTTTTAAAATAACTTATTATAAGTTGTTTTTGTTGTTGAACTTTCTCTCACTTTAATTTAGACTTTTTCACTTTTCAATTAATATATTTTTTGACCAATAACTTCTGTTTCCTTGCCGTTGGCAAAACACGTCGAAAACAACAATGCATAGACTGAAAATTAGTATTCTTCCCGGTTCCTTGGCAAGTTGAAGATAAAATGCTAAAGTTTGTTCAATGAATCGTCGATTTTTTCCCTGGCACGTCTTTACGGTTCATTGCGTTCAGTGCCTGTTTTTGCCTACTTGCTTACTTTCATTCTTTCAGTATTCGTCCTTAAGTCATGACGATTGTTTTCATTCCGATTTCTTAAGCAGAGTGTAAACAAAACAACAAAAAATATTTATCGAAAATTGCGAATCATCTTCGTTTTGCTATTTTTGTATTTCGTAGTTACATATCTTGCCCAAAGAGAAAAGTAGGTGTAAATTGTCAATTCGGACTCTTATTGTGCGAGATACAAAAAAAAAGTTTGCTTGTCCTTGCTGCTTTTTTGTGATGTGGGTGTAGTATACTGGATGGGGACGAAGAAGTCCTTAAGGACCAACCTTTACTTCCCGAAGGGATACAATGTCGAGGACGTGCAGTTACCCCTGGCAACAACGCGTTGTCCGTTTATTTCATTATTTTGTATGGAAAGTATGAAAACGGTTCTGTCGTTTTTACATCGCTTTTCTCGCAATTTTCTTTTCTTGTGTATTGAATCCAAAATATTTTGATATATATTTTGAATCGTATTTTATTTTTTGATTTGTTTTGCCTTCAGCATTGTTCACATAAATGTATAAGATCTAAATGGAAAACTTTTACTTCTGGGTATGTAGCTGCGTTGGAAATTTAAATATTAAAGACTGTGACATCGATAAGAAAAGATAGAAAAAACTTAATATCAGGAAAACTAAAAAGACGAGAAAGATGATTGAAATCGATATCGTACGTACGTTAATGATGACATTTTTCTGTTTATTATTATTATTTTTCTATAAAGGTTTCAATGCAACTTTAGACAAATGACAAATCTCATTAATTCTTTCATGTTTAACACTTAAACATTCCTTTGTAAACCTTCGTTAGTGTCCGAAAGTAAAAAAATTAATTTGTTTGTAGTGAATTACAGAAATTCAAATGTTACTTGTAACTTCTGCAATATAGTCCAAATTTAGAACGATAACGAAAGAAGGAGAAAGGGACAGTGAAGTAGGCACAGCATTGTAATGCAAAATTGTAAAACTTTTTGATCACAATGACTTAGATACAGGTTTATGAAGTTACAAAATTCACCAGATTACATTAAATGATTAAAAACGGCTCAATAAGTAAAACACGTGTATATACTGCTTTAGATGACGTCATATTTAACTGCAACGATCACGCGACCATTTGAGGTTAGTGTATTGCTCAATAATTTTGTTATTGAATCATTTAACAAGTTGCAAGTGGAGCATGTGACAATTCGTCTGCCTGTTGTGGGATCGTCGTCGTCATAGGTGCAAAGGAAAGATGAACGCTTCGTGTGTCATTAATTAGCGTGAATTGGTGCAACGGATCGAGAGTATTGCGCATCGTCGACATGGACATCTTTGAATTGCGGCTCCGCAACGGTAGGTATACATACATGAACAGCGAATATCGGAATCGGAAGTGTACGTGGAAATTGTCAAGAGGTATCCGCATATCGGTGAATACGAATTCAAAATGAATCTATTCAATTGAATTGATTTCGTGTTTTCGAACTTCAATGGATTTGAACAAGACACCATGCGGCGGATGGCATGCTTGGGATATCTATCAATTAGCTACTTGTCGAAGGCGGAAATTTCAATTGTCTGCACCAAATTACGATTTTCTATATTCAAAGAGAATTAATTACTTAATATGACTTAATTGCTAAATGAGAGAATTTCTGACGCATATTTAGTTTCTTCGTTTCTACCAAAAATCGATGCACACATAATTAAGAAAATCACAAATTGCTTTAACTGAGTCATCATCAGTCGTTCTAATAAAATTCATAGGCGCCGAATTGTGGGTTTCAAGGGTGTACACAGAAAATTTTCAATTATATTTTCGACTATACATAGAATGTTAAAATATTAAATGTGAATTTTAAACATTGCTAAATCCATTTCCTTTGTTGTGACGCTCTGTATACGCATTTGTTATCTTATATCAACGGTTGTCATCGAAAAAAAGATAATAAATTTTTGATGGATGGCTTTCCATTTTTATATAAATATATTCCCATCACCAATGTCGAGTCCTCGCGGCATCGTTTGAAATTTTTGATTCGTTTTCTTACTCACTTACTCACGTTGTGAATAAGTTTGTCCTTGGGTTTTCTTACCTACTATATTTGCGTTACACATTACTTCAACTTTGGCAATATTCGTCACCCTTGTTTCGTTCCTTCGGCAAGTACGACAGCCATCAGCAATCCCGAAATAAGAGAACTCCATTAATCTTGTATTGTAAATATTTTGGATTTGTCCTTCCGTGTCCTGTATCCATGCAACAAAAATTACATTGTTATGAAGAAAAGAAGTGACATGTATGTTTTTTATGTTCTTGTATCGTGTCAATTTTTCTCCCATGTTTATTAAAATTTTTAGTAAAAGTCGATTGATCTTGAAGGACATTTTTTCGTTTTTTTTTTTACTAAAATTGATGTGGTAACTTCTTTGCTTTGAACTTGGTACACAGCATTGAGAACTTCAACATATCACATCCCCAGTCACGGGGAAGAAGGAAATTTGTTTCGTTTTTTTACTAAAATTGATGTAGTAATTTCTTTGTTTTGAACTTGGTGCATCGCATTGAGAACTTCAACCTAATCACATCCCCAATCACAGGAAAAGTCTTTTTGATTAAATTGTGTGATTGTGTGGTATTTATATTCATAAAAATGATAAATCAACTAAATAGAAAACCAAAACAAACATTGGCATAGTCATAGGTGAACTTGGTGCAAAGCATTGAGAACTTCAACATATCAAATCCCCAGTCACGGGAATAATCTTTCGCGTTAATAATATGTATTAAATTGTGTGATTGTGTGGTATTTATATTTATGAAAATGATAAATCAACTAAATAAAAAACAAAAACAAACATTGGCATAGTTGAACTTGGTACATAGCATTGAGAACTTCAACATATCACATCCCCAGTCATGGGGAACAGGGGAAATTTTTTCGTTTTTTTTTACTAAAATTGATGTAGTAACTTCTTTGCTTTGAACTTGGTGCATAGCATTGAGAACTTCAACATATCACATCCCCAGTCACGGTGAAAGTCTTTCGCGTTAATAATATTAATTAAAATGTGTGATTGTTTGGAATTATAATAAAAATAATAATTCAACTAATTAAAAAACAACAACACACATTCGCATAGTTGAACTTGGTGCATAGCATTGAGAACTTCAACATATTACATCCCAAGTCACGGGGATAGTCTTTAATTTAAAGAATTTATAAATAAGCAAAAGTTAATTAATATAATTGGAAAAATGGAACCGTGGTAAGAGGTTTATATCGTTGAGTGTTTCTGATTAATTTATTCGTTCATTAATTATTCCTCCGCCTCTTAGTTTCGACGGCGTAATTCGCACACCAATAAGTGCACTTGGCGACCACGAAGGGGTCCTTTATTTGCAATTGTATGTGTTTTGTGTATTTTAATTAAAAAGCGGGTATAATAATTTATGCACGACTATACCAGAAAACGGAGGACGAATGTTCGACTGTGAATGGTATACGTTTGAACTCGACAAGGATCTTTTCATATTTTCAGGATTTCATCTTTTTGAAATTTATCAAATCGTCAAAGAATATACAGGGTGATGTATACCTTTTAGACATAAACATTGTTTCAAATTCAGTTTATAACCTCCAAAATGGATGGTAGGTCAAGATACAAGAAGTAAAACTCGAAGTGAAGGCAAATTGTCGAGCAAAGAAACCAGGAACATACAAAAAAGTACAAAGCCTAGTACTGAGAGTAAAATCGTAGTATTTGCCATGGGGTACTAACCAGCATGAAAACCGGGTTAAAGTCGAATGATCTAACTAAAAAGGCGGACGTACGGGGTACGCAAAAAGGAAAGGGCCTACCAATTATTAAATAATTCAATTTCTTTGACGAGTCGTCGAGAACGCATTCCCGTTTCTGCGGGCTCTTAAGCCTGTTCGTCGTTGGTCCTGTGAATCGGTACCGCGTGTACCCTTTCGCTCTTGCCAATTGCCTGGTTGTGAAAATTCGACGATGAAGTTTTAGAATGAGAACGCTACGCATAATTTTACCACATTGACGACCAGTTTGTTTGTTCTTACATTGGTAGTTGTTACTTTTGTAAAGATTGTCGCCCTAACCTAACTACCTTATATAAATACAGTTCGCTGTTTTTCGTGACGTTTTGTATTCGTATTTCGTTCGCATTCGGCGTGTATTTATACGCATCTGCATTCACTAAAATTCCCATGACGAAAGTAAACTGGGGCACAATGGGGAAATATCCGCGAGATAATTACTAATTAAATTTGCACATACAAAAACCTTTTATTACAGTGTCGCTTTTATTTGTATAAATGTATAATAACACGATTTGCAGAACAGGAATACAATAAACATTTACGCTGCCAGGCCAGCAAATATTGCAAATGTTAAAGCCCTTTGTCCGCAATTATATAATGGAAATATTTTTCATTTATACATGCCATAGAACCTTGCGCCTAAAATATGTAGATTTCTGTAAGTATCAAGAACATTATAGAAATTGATAAGTTTTAAGCGATATCTGAACTTTCCAGTATGAACCAACTTCTATTTTTCTATAACTATATTAAATAATTTGATTTATCGTTCTTTTATTTCGCTGACAAACCGCCGCATAAAATGTTTGTTTCTGTAATTTTATTCTCTTTCATACGATCGCGTTCACTTTCAGCTTTAAGAGAACAGCAAATAAACTAATTTCAAGTATCTTAACCATTTATAGTTTAGTGAATCGTGGTTTACTTATAAATTGGCAGTTACTTCAAAATATTTTGCTTCGCGTCTTTGGCGAACGTTCTTTGATAGATATTTTTGTGTATTTAGTATTAGTAAAGTGCATCGTATATTTTGAAACTTAATATTGATCAATCAACTTGATCTCGTTCTTCATCAGTAAAAGCGAGAACCTGCCATCTCTATTTATTATCTAAACTTGTAAAGTTATGTGTTTGGTGTTGTAATAAACGTTCGGAGAAGGAACGTTTCCGTTCAAGAAGAATTTCTTCCGCTCTTTCGTAACTCGTGACGGCGCTAGCAAAGGGCAGCACAGTAAAATCTCTTTGTGGACTCAAAAGAGCTGGCTCGTAGATTGATCTGAAGGAATTCAAGATGAAATTCAAATAACGCACAAGAAGAGAACAAGCAAGAAGCGTAACGAAGAGAAATTGGCCTCTCTTTTCTTAGCCGATTCTATAGGTATAAGTATATAGCAGTGCTTTTTGTTGTTTCCATATTTATTCCGAACATTCATTGAGGGAGCATTGAGCAGACACGATAACGTGCAGACCAAGCAAACCCTTTAGCAAGAACTAAAAGTACGATTTTGAACTATTAACTTACCAAAAACTATGAATTCAAATTTTTTTTTGGATATAATTTATAGGTGGCGTTTAAAATATATAGATTTCTGTAATATATAAAAGTCTATGTTGAGTCGGCATCTTTACTTTTCAGTATGAAATGAACGAACTTCTATTTTAATAACGTTTTGTTGCAATTAGACCGACCTAAATAGAAACTTTAATAACAAACCGACATTTTAGCATTTCATCTCTCATCGCAACATTCTGTTTTGACGACTTGGACTGTTAGCGCAGAATATTCGACGTGTTCTGTCCACCATGTTTCAGTTTGAATTCTCAATTTTAGTTCCATTTAATTCCATGATATCAGAGGAACACGATACATTTACTCTCAGAGTCCTGAGTCTGCATCAACCAATCGCGATTCCGTGATTCGTATATGTCGATAATTGACAAATATATCGCTTCGGGCGCATCTCAATTATACGAATATCCTTTACGTGGCGCTTTTCGTCGTCATTTGAATATTGTCGGGAAATCATCTGGATTTAAATTTAAGCGTTAGGGGTGGAACGCACTGCGCTTTCTATCATTTGTTCACTATATTCAGGCTTATTTGCGAGCGTAAACCTATCTAAACTGAAACTTTGTAAATTTTGTCAAAAATTCGAAAAATATATTTTTTACGCATTTAAAAGAAGGGAACTATTATATCAAAAAAGTTGGAAAGACTGTCGTCTTAAAACAATTTCCTTTCAAAACTCTCACGCCATACTTTGGTTTTTCTTAAAGCTTTACATCTTTCCATCAGTTTGGTGCTCTCAGACTTAGACTTAGGGCAACTCAATATTGAGAAAACCTAGTGAAACACTGACTTTCCCCAAACCCAAAATGTAGGTATACGGATACGCCAATACAAAATGCAGAGACGCGAAGAGTATAGAGAAAATCTTATCCTACAGCTTGTTCCACCACTCGCGAACTAAAATGTTCGTGTGTGTTTTGAAGAGCTATCATAAATCTAAGTTTTCCGCACGCTATTCGTACCTCGAACAAGGAACAAAAAAGCGTTGAGAACCGATGAAAAACAACGTCTTGTCAAGAAATAGTAGGTGCGGGCGTTAAGGATAAGAGAAAACGAAAGGATAAGTCGAACTGCTCTCTTCGAATAGATAAAACTACGCGGTGTGAGGATGAGCCAAGGAAAGAAGATGGCGATATGGAAAATGGAAGTGAAATTGCCTTCAATGGCGTATAGTTTATTGTAGGGAGACATATGTGCACGCATATGACGGTGACGGCGCTAAGGAGATATTAGTGCGGTTTTAGAAAAGTCTTGCGAGATGGGGAGAAATTGGAAAATAGGGAAAAGGCAAAAACTGGTAGGTAATAAACGTCATTGCGACAAAATTTACCTACTGCATTAAAATTACTTCTGATCTTCGAGTTGCAGTACATACTAAAAAGTTAAGATGGCGCTAAAAACATGACGCGATCTGTAAATCATAACATTTAAAAATTGCTACATCAGGTAGGCGCCATCTTACGTTTTCGCAAGACGCCAGCCAACGATTTTGAGCATTGCAGTTTTCATTTCCTCTTCAAAATATAATCGTTTTCAAACTAAATTGGTTTGGTTATTATTAAAAACAAGTCTTTCAAGTTTAATATTGGATTGTTCATGCTTTCATAACTTATGCAACTTTAGGAGCATAATTACTTATTTTGTGGGGTTGAATGAACAGAAAAAATCGTAATTTTTTTCTCCTCTTCACAATTCGTCGTCCTCGTTGGTGGCTTTATTATTATAGTGCTATGTTGTTTTTACGAAGTGAATTAATGCCCTCCAGAGATGGAGGTACTGAGCACACTGACCGTAAAACATAAAACTCATTACAACTTTTGCTACTTTTGCACATTTCTATACCTACATGCGCATGTACATCCCTTATTCCCAATTCCAACTTGTTCACAATTTGGTTTCGTTACGTTTTTTACTTCAATTTACTTTGCGTTCAATTCGTTTTTCTTCTGAATTTATTTTTTGTCCTTAATATTTAGTTAGTATTTATTTGGTTCTTAGAAAAATAAATATATAAGAAAGCACATCTAAGGTGAATGGAGTGTTTCGATTCCCGATAGAATTTATAAAGTTTTCACTGCACACGCTTTTTCTGCAATCAATGGTATAATTGCATTATAAAAGTAGCAAGCAAAAGTAAAGAAAAACAAAAGATTACAAAGTGTACCCGAAACAGTTTCGATGTGTGAATACTGTGAATGTGTCCTGGATTTCCTCGTTATGTCTCCAGATTCACGTTACACGGGTGACTAAAGCAACCATGACGATGTTATACATTTTCGCTTGGGGCCTTCAGGTTAGCTCAACGTTTGTTGGCTGTAAACGTGAATATGATGTATGTTACCCCCGAGTATGTTACAACCACGCTAACAAAATTACTGTCACAGTAATGGAAAAGATTGCTGCTTATGTTCCGAGACTGTCGAAATTATTTTTATTTGTGGTCTATTTCTTAGCAGGACAAGTTTATGAAAAACTTCAATTTTTATAATTTATTATAATTTTTCGCGTGCATTTTTCAACCCCCCATATTTAGGGACCAGAAAAATCTGAAAAATTTTTACTTTTCGATACTACCGAAGGTATGTAAATGAAAGTAACAACTGCCAACAAAGAAACAAAATAATAAAAAATATAATCATTTCGAATAACAATACAATAATAAAGTTATTGAGCTTTCTATTGTGACTTTAAGTCAACTTATAAATCAAAAATAACCTTTAATATCAAGAAAAAGTATTCAAACATCAATAAAAACGAATATTCTTCCTCTGATCTTGTTCATCTGATTCTTTTGTATGACGAATCACATAAAATCCCAAAAACAAACCAGTTTTACGGCCGAACGAGTCGTGAAAACATCGAATTCGTCGAAATAATGGCTAGACTATAAAGCAACATAAAAAACCGATAGACCATTCCCTAATACACTTCAAGCTTTCTTATTCAAGTTGAGCTCGAGCTCATTGAAAAAAGTAGAAGCAGATTCTAGTTTAATTAGAAACATCGTCGGCGTTTCGCGTTAAACGAAAGAAGTTGAGAAACAAATAAAAAACAAATAATAGGCAGAACATGGAAGAGACATGGTACTACAACTCTCTGATGTGTAAAGTCGTAAATGTTACACTCAAAGTCAATTAGAAAACAAAGCGCAGGCATTAAAAGCACCCCAGTGTCAGTCGCATTGGCCGAAAGAAAATTATCGCCGGCGATAACCCATAACGGCGATAATAAATTACATCACGGATAATAAATATAAATAAACAATATGAACTTCGTGAAGCAACAAAATACCAGTACCTATATAGGGGTAGCAAAAAGCATGTTCCTATTTCCTATACAAGATATGTCAAAAAGGTCCATCGCGCACCATCATTTTTGGTCGATTGTCCTGAATATGACAATATCGAAATTTTTAGTATGGGGTATGCGGATGTAGGTATAAATTATTTGTCATGACCGTTTTATTGGAAAATGGAAGAGTTGATTTTTTGAGAAAATTATTTGACATCTCTGGCCTGGAACAATTTGTTTACACTTGGAAGTGCATTCAAAAAAACAAACAATGCCAAATGTGGAAAAATTATACCAATATACATATAGGATATTTGGGGGATGAAAAGAAGTTGTTTTGTCGTTCATCGGAGTTGTTCTTTTATTCGTTAGATTGTTGTACATGATTTTCTATCTATATTGATGTTGTAAGTATATTTCCGAAGTGAAAAACAGGGCGAATACAAGCACAGGGGTGGAACGGTACGGCGCGGTTTTAAACTCGGTTATCTTTAGATTTATCGGGCGGAGTTTCGACGGCGAAAATATTTATGGCTTAATTTACTTTCTTTATTACGATGCGAAGCGGCCATTGTGAGTCGATGGTTGCGGAACTAGAGGTTGAGAAAGGGTGTAGTAATGTAGTTGTTGTTGCCTTTCGCTACATACGTAAAGGTTACGATGAAATTGTATGCATACAGGGGTGTTTGTTGTATATCTATACATATAACCAGTGTGTGCAGGCATGTATTAGAGAATATTCAAATTAACCTAGTCTATACGGGTAGATGAAGTCGATTGTTGTTGATTTTCACGCGTGGAAACTCTCGTTTTCCAAAATTTAATTAGGTATTATGTACCTGGGATTAAAATTACTTGGGCAAGTCGTAAAGTACAAGAACCTATACAAGGATGTGTTTAGCAAAAAGGTATTAATAGTGAGTGAGAAACTGCCTTCTATGAAGAATGGAAAATATTGCGCTCGTTAACTTGTTAGTGCTTTGTAATGCAAGAAATCATCGTTTAATAGTTTCGCATGGTTGTAAAAGTGAATTATTTCTCATAATATCACAAAAACCCGTTTAATACGTTCTGACACGTTAAGATGGCGTTTAAAATATGTAGATTGCTGTATTTTTTAATGGCAACATAAACAATGAAAATACGTGTAGAAATCCACATACTGTGAGAGATAACTTAACTTTTAGCAAGTAGAATAACTGTGTAAACATCCATTTATTGTATATGTATTTTAATAAAAGTTTTACTATAAATTAATTAATTGCCATCTATGAGGCAGTTTGTAAACTAATGCAGCTACTACAAATATGAATTACTTTAATATACCGTCTGATCTTTTAACTATCTTCTGTAGGGATTTATATGGTAAAGTTTTAGCTCGTGTTAATGGGTCTCTTGCGGAAAATTTAGCGACGCAAAAAATCACACCCTTAATCTGTACCATTTTTAACCCATTCTGATAATTTTTAATAAAAAGAGTACTATTCCCTCAAAAAAAAAGAAAAGTGGAGAAATTTAAATTTAAATCTAAAAAAGGCTGATAACTATGCAACCCATTAAACCATTTGTTCAAATGTTTAAACAACATACTGTCAATTAATAAATTTTTGAGGCGTCAAATTTCGTGTTCTTACATAAAATTCGTTTCTATTAATAATGGCGACATACATGCTTCCAGAAAAGTAAGGAATGGTTACTTTTCCGAGCCACAAAACATTAAAGTAAAGAAAAAGAAAACACTTGTCAAAGATAAAAGCCTCAGAAACTTTTTGACGCAATTGTAAGTGTGGTTGCCTACCATGATTTTTTTCAAATTTTTTTAATTTATTTTTTGAAGAAATAGGACTACTCTTATTATTAAAAACTATCAGAATGGGTTAAAAATGGTACAGATTAAGAGTGTGATTTTTTGCGTCGCAAATTTTTCAGCAAGAGACCTAAAGTTTTTACCATGTAAATCCCTATGGAAGATCGTTAAAAGATTACACGGTATATAAATCGTGACCAGCAAAATCTAAAGTCAGATTTCGATTTTACGGACCATCCATAAGTGTAATGTTTTCTGAATAATTCAAAATTAAAGAATAAATTTTAGATGAATTTTGCAATATTGTTTTGATACCTGGTTGTTCCTTCTCGGGTAAATTTCTATTAAAAACTTATTTAACAATTTCATTAAAACTTCAAAGTTGAAACTTTTAATAAAAGAGTGACACTACGAAACAGGAAAGGGCAAATTATAAAATACATGCTCTAGTTTGAAATTATAATGCGAGTTTCCAAGATTTGTCTGTAGAGGTAGAAAAAAAAAATTATAAAGTTCAATTTGTTTTTAAATTTATGTCAAATCAGTTTATGTGATGCAGTAAACAACAAGAAATCTTATACTAAAAATCTACAAAATAAAATTATTTAATGCAATTAAATTTGGACAGGTATTCAAGTTTTAACCAAAGTTTATGTATTTTAACTAAAATTTATCTTGGTATATGGAAAAGCTTTTAATTAAATTTATCAAAATAATTTATTAATGCCACAAAAGTATACAATCCTTCAATTTATGCTTGAAACTAT
>JARJEB010020391.1:0-10039 GCA_030264535.1 Liometoxenus newtonarum | reverse complement strand
TATTCAATTCGCCCATAATGCAGGTAAATTATTAATACGCTCGGGCTTTACTACACTCGGCGTTCGCTTCGCTCCGCCTCGTGCGTAAACTTGCCCTCGCGTATAATAGCCTGCATTATGGGCTCATTGAATAATAAATATACTATTATCTATTTGGCGTTCATAATATACCAATTAGAATACTCAATGTAGTTAATTAAAGTATATGAAATTAAAGCGTTCCATGGTGCGGTTCTTTAATGTTCCCTTAGACAACTAGTTGCATAAAGTAAAATTGACGCATGCGCATTGCTCATGGAATTCAATTAGGAACTGTGCCGTTTGAAAATTTTCACATTATTTTAAATATGCCTTTCTTCATTTTTCTGGTAGTATTTTATTATACTGTTTGCTGCCGCTTCACGAATATCGGGTGGAGTATAACTTAAATCATTCTCCATTATAAATGTTATTATATTCACTGATTTCTCGTTAATCGTTATTTTTAAACACTGCTACTGTCACATTAAAACGTCGACCATTTTGAGCAACGAAATTTGGCTTGCCTACCATACACTTTCGAAATGTATTTTTTAATTGTTTTGTCCACTTTTATTTTATTTACAGTTAAAATTAGCGCAAAATAGAAAAAAATAGTATAAGCTTTAAAACTCGCCCACGGCTCGTTTTCCAAACTTGGACTCGGTTTTATAATATACCGTCTTAAAGCACTTACTACTTAACAAACTATTATGATATTAAACACAAATGTCTGAATACATAAGGATTGGAAATATATGATAAAATTCTCGTGCTTTTCCAACCATAAACTGAAGGTATAAAAGGAAAGTAGTGTTTTTCTCAAACCGAGCTCCCACGACTATGAAAAAACACGAGGAAACTTTGGAGGAAGAAATTTTATGGATAACAACTCTATGAGTCGCAAAGCGGCGAGTGTCCTAGTCCCAATGCTTCATGATCAGTAAGATTTATATGAATTTAGCAATGTTTTCAAATTACTAATTTCAAGGACATGAAAAATTAAAACCCAAATATTAATTTTATAATAACCACACGACCTATGTATATACGTGTAGATGGCGATCAGATTTTTAATTTCATTTGATTAACGTGTAATAATTTTGTAATTAGTGTGGAAATGAAGAAAACGCAACTCCGTTCGTCTACATTTATAAACCGCACCGCCAAGTGAATGTAAACTTTGTGCGCTCTGTATACGAAAGTCGTCCTGGATAATTATCCGGCTTGTGGGAACCAGCTCGGAGGTAATTAATTTTTGATGGGTTATCGTTGCTAGATATCTGGACTTGTGGACGACTCTCAGGTAGGTAGGTAAACGCGAAATGCGTATACATTACGAAAATGTTTGCTGGGGGGTTGTAATAAGTTAACTATAAATTATGTAAATAAAGCTCGCTGGCTTAAGGCATACTTCCCGTGTTGAATATTACATTAACGAAACCTTTATTTTCGTATTCAGAACGTGCCCACACATCCTTGCTGGATTAGAAATGTACAAACGTAAAAAGAAATTGTGTTTTTCATGTAGAAAAAGTAATTTGTTGAGTTATTTTGCTGAATGCACTTTTTCAGCTTTTAACAACTTTTTTACTTTAGAGTACTCAAAATCAAGTTTTGGAAATTTATACATATTTGTAGGTACAATACGTTTTAAGCTATGTTTGACTAGCAAAGTGTCAAATGAAATTTCAAAATTTTTGATCACGAAATCCTGTATATTGCTTCAAACATTTTTTTCTTTATTTACAATTTTCGATGTTTGTGCAAAAGTTGTAAGAACCTGCGTTCGTATATAATAGATCAATAAAGTAATGAAGCGTGAATGAGCGCTTTTCCATTGAAAAACTTTTATGAGGTCAAAATACTCGCGGGCGATGAGGGAAGAAAGTCGAAAAGTAGCAAAGTGAAATGCGATTTTATAGGAAACTCATAACGATTACGCAATCTAGCGTGCTAAGAACATATAACTTAAACTTTTCCAACTCCTCCCTACTTTTCACATACACACTTTTGTTACAACCAAGTTACAACCCCTATCAACAGTATTGTATTGCTTTAACTCACGGAACACTAACAATAGTTTTCATGGGCAAATTGAAGGTTTAAAGTGGGAAAAAATATTTTGAAATAAAATAAAATGGAAAAATTCGTTTTAATCGATCTGGGAAATTATTTATTCATTTGATAATTTAATTATAAATAAAAAAATTTAATAATTTGTTCATGATTTTTTCGTTTCTATGTTTCCCTTTGCGGTTTCCAATTGTACACGAAGAAATTTGCAAAATAAGTTTCCATTCCATGTTTTCGCATTTTCTCAGTTGCAAGTTACAAATTCGTTAGCGAGTTTTTAATTTTTAATTTTAAAGCTGTGTTATTCAATTTGAGCAGTGAACAGAGAATAAAAAAAAAATGCGTTCTGCGTTTTCTGCCGGAAACCCTTTGCATATACAATGAATAAGTTCGACTGCTGTATGCGTGAACTTCCTAACTTTCGTACCTGATAAATAATTTTCCTTCTATATTTTTCCTGCGACGTAATTAGTAAACCAAACGAAGGCGGATATAAAACACACATTTTAAATTTTCTGCCGTAGGATTATTTTAACAATGGTGACCCTGATGCCAAGTACGTAGTCACAGTTAAAAAGAGTAAAGTTTATTCCTTGAGAAGTCGCATTTTCATATTTTTCTTTTTTTTTGTAGAAAAGTTACGAGAATATTTTTCTTTGTTTTCATAGAACTTTGTGTTCTTATAGCTTATGGACTATGGAATTCATAAAAAGGTAATTAAATTAACATGAAATTGCATTACGTCCTTTTATAAACTTTCATATAATTCCATGGACTTTGTTAAGCATTTTTATTAAATTTTCATGGAAGTTCCAAGTTTCTGCCATCTTAGGCAGAAGAATTTAAGAATTCTTTGAAGTTTAAAAGAAAAGCCATTATTCAAAAATTGCTAAGTCCAATACCAAAATGATTATGATCTGTATTTGTGTTTGTAAATCCCAAAACCATATTAACTTTAAAATCAAAAATATTTTCCCTTTAATTGTTTTGATGTGACAAGCACTTTTCTGCATCCGCTTCCGCAGTGTGTTATTGTTGTAGTTCCGCTTGTAGTTTTCAATCTAAATTGTGGGGGATGAACTGCGAAATATTGATTCTGCATAATGTACAAACAACACTTTTTATTTCTTTCCAATATACGCGATCCACTGTAACTGGAATCAGTCAGTATTCACCCGAAACGAACGGTACAAAAAAAGCGTTTATCTTTTTCATCCTTCATCAACCTGCAGAACGTTTAAACGAAGACTCGCCTTGCTTACTGTTTACTGCTTTGCGATGTACTTGCACAAGGTTAAATTCCCTTGTTCGATTTGCTGAGTTATCCTCCGAAAGGTAGAGATTTATCGTTATTTTTACAACACTAGTAATAAAACCCTTAAAGAAAAACATAAATTTTTAAGATGACAGCATGCATTATTTATTTAACCTATCAATGTACCTATTCTGAGCAAAAAAGTAAATCGAACATTTTTTATTATTTTTAGTATTACTAAAAAATGGTTATCCACTGCGTAAGATTTTTCTTATTAATAAATTTGGAATAAGTTGACGGCTCATTAGTCATCAGATGCATTATCCAGTCAATTTCTTCATCGAATTGCAATTTTTGAATGACGATAATATTTAAAATAAAATTTTAGCAACTATAGTTATCGTCAACACGACGATTTTTCTTTCGTGTTCATGCAAAAATTCAAAGGGTGGTTTTCAACGCGGATTTCCACGAATCTGACTTCCCTGAGTCTGGAAAACTGTTTGAAGAACAACATTCCGGACGAATCGGAAACTGTAATCAATGTTTAAATCTATACAAGAAAAGTTGTGCTGTATTTTCATGATATAAATACAATTATATAAAAAAATATGAACGAAATGAATCGACATGTAAAAGATAATATATATTACTTTTCAAGTTTTATATATGCAACATTTTTATATTTCTAAAGAAATATATAAGATATACATACCATTGAAATATACAAATGTGACACGATTTTGAAGCGCAAGGAAAATGAAGCAACCACATCGAAATGACCCAATGAGAATCGTAACGACTAACGACTTGTGGAATTATTCTCAATGCCAATAAACTTAGGAAGTATTTTTACATTTACACATTTCTATAGAAATAATGTGTCTATAGAAATAATGATAGCGTATGTTGTGGTTGTAGGGAGAGGAGGGAAAACGATGGCATCGTTTAGGAAAACCGTTTCGAATTCAGGTTACAAGTTTCGATAAAAATGGAAAATTGATAAATTTTTTAAATTTTCGTAAATAAGTTAAAGTTATTTTACGTTATTTTTTAAAATTAAATATAGGAAAACGAGTACGAAATTATGCCTTAGTGCAGCGTTTCTCAAACTTTTTGTATCGTCACCCGCCCCCCATCGTCACATAAATATCTTGGTTTCCAATTTAGAACTTATGAAGTTTTGTGTAGTGGAACGAAATTCATGTGGCTGTGAACACGGTGAAATTTATTTTGTACTCACTTTACTTTTTCTTGAAAAAAAAATTATTTTCTTGCTTTTCTTATCTTTACATCCCCGTTCGCCATTGAGAAATATCTGTGCACCCTTCGGGGGTGCGTCCCACAGTTGGAGAAACTCTGGCTTAGTGGCTGTTGGATGTATATTTTTATATCTGTCTGCATCATGACGTGCAACATAATTTTGCAATTTTCAATTACCTAGAAAGTAGCACCAGATTGTAAACGTTACGTAAGCCCCACCCTGGAATAAAATAAAAATGAAAATTCCATTTTCATGCCTCATGATACCCATGAGGAGTCTATTTTGTAAGTTGCAGTTTTAATTTCCTCTTCACAAAACGTAAAAGTTGCTCAAAACTTTAAAAGCGCCTGAAATTATATTTTCATTTTTTAAGTCTCAAACTAAAAATTTAAGAAACGTTGATACAAATGTCAATATGTAGTTTTATTTATATAATTGTGAGTAAAATAAAAGTGGATATAGATATGTAAAGTAAAAGTAAAAGAAAAAGAAAAAAAAAGGAAAAGTTTATTGATGTAAAGCAATTAAAAGTTTTCAATCTTTAACGATCGATCTTAGGTCGTCGGGAGGCTTTTGTAATGTGTATAGTTTGCTGTTCGGCGTTGTAATTAAATCAGTAAGTACACAACTGAAAACAGTTCACAACAACACAGCAAGTATTTAATTATTTTACTGTTTTACGTGCCAAGTCCCGTAACAAAAAACTTTTTCGTTTTTTTACTTCAAAATGTTTAACGACTTTTCAATGTTGTCTTGCTGAATAATCCCTGGTACACCCGGTATATTTAAATAATCCACCACTGTATTAATTAGAAACCTAGGTGTCTCATTATTTCTGCCAGACAATAGAACTTGATATTTGCTGAAAAAGAGTATTTTAGATCACGAGAGTTAAAAATCACGAAAACCGAATTAATTATAAAGATTGATGATTTTTTCTTAAGGAAGATTCATTTTGCAATTTATTAGTTTTGACCTTGCTTGACCAGAGGCGCAGGTATCATAGGGCCATTATGTGCACTAAACGGTGGCCACAACTATTTGTCACCGTCACTGAGCGTTGAGGCACCGCCGGTTTAGGGCTGTGGCTCAATATTTAACGGGAACGGAACGATACGCCGGTTAGAATCATAGCAAAATCATTTCAATCCGACTTTTACTTTCTGAATTATTCAAAGGTTTTGTATCCTATTATTTCGTGTCGCCGAGATTTTTGAAGTGTATGCCAGCATACCTAGCTCTAACCACCGGTTAGCGTGAACTTCTAGACGTATTCACGTCAAACAATAAATGATCATTTCTTATTAAGACGCAAATTAGGATTGGTCTATCCAGTTTACTTTAAAATCAAGGGGACATGGGATGGGCCACTGTCATGATTTTGCACCAGGGCCAAATTAACCTAGCTACGTCACTGCGCTTGACCTGTGCAACTGCAAATATACCCGGATTTCTCAAAGGCAAAAAAATATGAGTAGAATAAATATTTTCAAGGACCTTGCAATTCTGGCACACCTTTAGTCTCATTGGTCTATACACAAAAATTAAAAAAAGGAAATGAAATCAAAAGCAAAAAAAAAAAACAAATTAAAATTTACGTGAGCTTCATTTACCTTCTTAATAAATAAATTAATTAATTATATTCTGTCAATAAACCTTAACTACGTTTATTTAATTTAATAGCAAAGTTATCCCGTAATTATTTGCCTTTCAATTTCGTTAATTTGCAAATCAGTTTACACTTACGCATGTGGAATAATATTGTCATAATATGGTGTAATGATAATGTGAATAAATTTATGTAGCGAGGACACACGTATTACACAAATTTATTTCCCTTCTCCATCCCCCAACCGCAGAAAATGTGGAAATGTATTCATGACGTGTATACATATGTAAATCCGATGCTGATTTCACGAAAATTCGTTAATTTGCATTTAATTAATTTGCGCATACGTTAATTTTTTTTTTTTTTCATTTTTTTCCCAGGGTCCAGGCTTATGCGCGCAATTATGCTCATAAAATCTAAAAAAACCCGTAAAACCAATATTTGTTTTATTTTTCATTTTACTTTCCGCATTCGTATATCATTCTAAAATTAATTTAAATTTGTTTGTATTCACATGCGTCACTTGTTCATAGATAGAAAGTTTCAAATTTCAATACCTAAAAATGTTATGCATGCGTAGGCTTGGCTTTCAAAGTGCAAGCTTTGAGTTTTCTTCGAAGTTTTTCTTGGAAAATTTATAACTACTTATCTTCGGCCTCTCCTGACGTGATTAATGTGACAACACGTGTGCAAATTTATCACATTTCTAGCGCACCTTTTCAAAAACAAAGGCAAATAAAAAGATTACCAACAACTTTATATTATCCACAATTACTCATAAAAATCCTTGCACTATTATTCCGCATTCAACTTTTAAATTTATGTCGGTTTTTTTTTTCAAAAGTGCTTAAGCACTGAATTTTCCAATATCTAGAAAGCATAAGTTGACTAGTTTTCTTTGTACAAGTATTTTCAGTTGAACACACTAATTTTACGTGAATTTTTGCAAGACGGATAACCGAATTTAAGAATTTTTCCAGAGAGTATAACTTTTCTAGGCAGTGCAACATATTTACTTGCAAATTTGAAAATTTTACTGTATTGCCATATTACGTTTGAACCCGAGGAATAAAGTATTCATAAATTCGGTTAACATCTTACAAAAATTCCCTTCAAACTAATTTTGTTAGCTGTTTATTAGCGACCTACCCAACCAATGATTATATAATCCAGGCACCGCAAAATCAAGGGAGAAAATGAAGAAAATACGATTTCTGTATTCCTACACATCTGGTTGCAAAAAACGGCGAAAACGAAGGTTAGCAACAGATATTGCAATTAAATCCGTTTATAATCAGGGAAGCAATTAGTCGTCCTGCGCTTTATAACTTTCGTGCAGATGCTTCGTCGCCTGCTTCGGAGCTGATATAACGATTTTAAACTGAAGATGAGAAAAGAAGCGGAAAATGAAGAGATGGAAAAAGGACGAAATACTAGTACAGGCGTGATGTGCGTACATTGAAACGCCGGGAAACTCCTGTCGCTAACTACCAAAGTTGGACGTAACTTTTAACTCACATCGGAGATCGCATATGACCGCACAACTGAACCAAAACCGAAAGAATAACGCAATTTACATTTACTTTATTAGAAACTTAAGTCCGTAATGAGTGTCAGCAATTTAAAGTATTAGGATGAGTGCTGCCGCCAATGAAGAAGTCAAAAAAAGTTATTCACGACGCATTTTTGCAAAATCAAGGAGTCAATTTTATAGCCAGAACTGTCAATAATCCCCACGCAGAATAGTCTAGTTGTTAAAGAAAAAAGTACATAATTAATATTCAACATAGAGGCGCAAGTGAAAAACAATTAATTAATTTAAGTGCTAACACAATTAGAGTATAAAAAGCCTAACAGTCTCAAGTTAGACGTTATGAGTTATGAATTTTCTTCACTCAATATAAGAACTAATTTATATGAACGAAATCTATTAAAACTTCTTCATTATTAACGAGTTGACAACTTTCGTGCGTAATTTACAACTTCTAATTCATCTATACGACTGAAACTGACAGAACCACCAAAAGGACGAAACAATTCTCATGAATAAATTAAATTGACGGCGAAATTAATTAAAGCAATTTGCTTTGCACACAAAATTCAAAACTTGTTACTTTCATTATTTTAATAATATTGTGACAAATTTGCGAGAGTAACAACTTTTTCTTCAATTTCTCTGCAAGTCTCGGTAGAAAATGAAAAACATTGTTTTTATTTTGACAAAATACGTTGAATAACTTTTAATGCGAGTAATTTGTGTCACTGAAATGAGAACGAGAACATCTTGAGCGAGTTAAAGTGTCAGGACTTAGGACAAAGTTGAAAGTTGACTAATCGCATTTGTGCTTAATATTTATATACATGAACTATTTGTGCTTGAGGCAAGTTGATAACTCTTATGAAATATTGAAATATACAACGCCATCGCTTATGTTCACTTGAACATGTTGCCAATAATTTTATAACTTTAACTTGTCTTTATGACAAACAAGGAGAAACAACAAAGTTTACTAATGCATGTTTAAGATGTCATGCTAGATATATAAATATAAATGATTATGCTACATGGACACTGACAGTTTTACTATTTATATTCGCTCATACGATGTTTATAAATTTGTTAAAGATAATGCGGACCATTTCGATACAACTAAGTTTCATGAAAATAATCCCATTAAAACATTTATAAGTTATCAAACTGGGATAAATGAAGTGATTTTGTATTAAAATAACAATGATTAATTGAAATACTTGGCATCAGAACATGTTTTAATATCCAGTGCGACTAGTTTCGTGACGTTCAGGTCACATCATCAGACACTACAAGAACCAATACAAAAATAATAATACAAATTAATTATTCAGGCATAATTTGTATTTTTATTTATACCGTGCGATTATTTTACCGTGGAACATAGCATGTGCTTTACACACCAACGGATGGTGATAGAGGGGGGATGACTATGTATTGTAATGACGGAATGTATTGGCTTTTCAGGATATTTTATGGAAAATAAATCGCGATTTTATTTCTACCTTTTCTTCGGTTGTACGTACACATGACTGATTTGGGAATGAGAATTTGTGAACAATGAATTCAAATTATCACAACTGAGAATAACGGCATATTATTTGATCGTGCATCGCACCTGCCTACATATCCACTCTCTCCCAGTCCGTCGGTATTTAGCAATACAAATCCCCACTGCCATGAGTTTGGCTCGTTTATTTTACCGCCGAACATAGGAACATATCACATGTTATGTTCGACTGTAAAATAATCGCACGGTATATTGGTTCTTGTAGTGCCTGATGATGTGACGTCTCCTAGACGTCACGAAATTGGTCGCAGTGAATATAAAATTGTTCGATATAATTTTGCTTTCAACGTTTTTTATCTTTATGATTTACTTTCTAAGATAATCCTTCTAAACTCACTAAATTAGAATTCTTGTCTAGGACTATTTTCTAAATGTATGATTTTTTGATTTCTATACACTAATTAAAATTTCTCCATTTTACAGTGGTACCTGCTTTTAATTGAATTTATCCAAAACAGCACGTGTCATATTAATGAACCTCTTGGTAATTACCGACAATGCTACATTAATAGATAATGGCTTTTTGAGTTCAAACTACTTATTAAGACTGTTTTGCTTACATTACAAATGCTTCCATGCTACATGTCAAAATAAAACATTTTGTAGGTAAAACAACTGGGGACTTTGGCTTCTTGCCTTTCGGGCATTAGTGTTTTCTAAATGTTTTGATTCAACTAATTAGAACATTATTTGGCATCATCTCCCGGCGAATATAT
>JARJEB010020378.1:0-15516 GCA_030264535.1 Liometoxenus newtonarum | reverse complement strand
AAATTTCAAGATTTCAGTTAAGTAACTAAGTTTTAAATAAAAATTGGCTCTCTGATATCTTCGTTATCATGTTTTCTTCACAATTTGGCTCTTCTCACTGAAAAGTCTGCCGACCCATGCGTTAGGTGAACAAACAATCTCAAGACGTATGCAACCCAAATTGCAAGTTGAAGCATCGAATATAGAACGAGAAAGAGTTGGACTGCGAAGTGTGGCGTTATGGCTATAAACGTTCAGTCATATTTGATTGTGCTTTGATTATAGAATTGATTAAAAGAAATAATTGAGATTGCTACCTACTAAACAAATACAATTGGAACGAGCTTCGTCATCAAAAATAATTATTTCTGTTGTTGCAAACTGTTTCAGGAGCCTGGACAAATAGCTGATCAAGTCCCGAATTTGACCGAAAACAATAACTAATTAATTAATATCTACCAATCTAATTAAAGACATTATATATGTATGTTAATTTGCATAATTGTATTGTTGACAAGTGCATGCTACTCTTTACTTATTTTAATTATTTTGATTAAAAAAAAAAGTTGTTAGTTGTTTCCACATTATAGCACTTTTTTTCTGTTTCATTTTTTAAGGTACCTGGCGAATTGGAAGATAAATTTTTAACGAGAAACCGATTAAGATATCAAAATGGAAACATTTAAATGCAACCTACACAAAATGCACACGAAAAAAC
Source organism: Liometoxenus newtonarum (assembly GCA_030264535.1). Lineage (NCBI taxonomy): Eukaryota > Metazoa > Arthropoda > Insecta > Coleoptera > Staphylinidae > Liometoxenus > Liometoxenus newtonarum. Next base: position 14,819 of record JARJEB010020378.1, on the reverse strand, counting down.
TTATTTCACATTTTGTTTTCATTTCTTATCTCTCTATAATCAACTTTACGATAATCTTACAGAGTTGACGAACGAACTGATTTACTTTACAAACAAACTATAAGCAAGGTCTTCAAGCCTCGTATGTGCTAAATTATTGTATTTTTTAAGACTTAGTTTTATTTTTAGCTTTTACGATAATTTATGTTCTTATCTTGTATTATTATTGAAACAAAATAAAAATATACTTGCAAATAAAAGGAAATTGACAATTCCAACTTTAGCTGCTTTCGGGTGGTATGTTTTGAGTGCGAATTCGCACAAACTCTTGGCCAGTTAGTGTTCGAGGTTGCCTATAGTACACATTGAAAAAGCTGTTTTCGGGTGGTTTCAGCTTCAAGCTCAAATATGCGTGAGCTTGAAACGCGTGTGCATATTTAAGCTTGAAGGTCAGCCACCCGAAACCAGCTTTTCTCAATGTATACTATAGGCAATCTGTGATACAACTAATTTAAAATCTTTAAAGGAATTGTAGTATTTTCCATGTAAGTTTGCGATTTTCCGTTTTATTAATGAAATTACAAGATTCAGTTTAGCAGCTTAGAAAATAAAGCACGTTGGAATTAGCGAAAAGTTTAAAAACCTTGCCTCATTAATTTTGTGTTATGAATGTGATTATGAAAATGCATTCGCGCTGTGTTACCCTGCGTACAATAAATCGATTTACGAGTTACGAGCTTATACAGCCAGCGGTATTGTTGAAGTTGAACCTGAACAGGACAGTAGGATAGGGCAGTTTAGGACGGGACAGGATCATAAATATACGTTGGTATTGCAGCGGCGGTGCGGTTCAGTTGGCTTTGGTGTTTGCATTTAACCAGCAATAGCTCATAGCACCCGTTGTTGTATTGCTTCGAAGCTGCCGGCTGCCCAGGCAAGAAGCAAATACCGATTTGTCATGTTATGGATTCAGTTTGCTTTGGGAGCTAGGCCCCACAGGCACAGCCCATCGGTTTGTCATCTCAATATCGATTAAAAATGAACACCGAACCGAAAATGTACGCAACGAAAAAGTTGTTTATTGTTTGAGAATGGAACGAATTAAAATTTTAACAATTACAAATTACATTTTACCTTTTATGATGTTCTATCGCTTGCTTGCTTGCTTTGGATAAACAAAACAATTATAGAAAAACACAACTTGTTACAACAGAAACAAAAAAATTAGATTACAAATTTGTTTGTTTATAATTAAAACAAAACAATAACAGTTTTGAAATCAATGCTTCAAAATACGAACACTCATGGCGCTGCGTATGCTTTTCTCTGCGCAGACTCGTCGTGGGGTCGTACGCACGTTCTCATTGGTTAATTGAACATTACGCTTGCTTGTGGCAGATAAGAGTGTTTTGAAAAGTGCACTAATTTGTATTCATCAACAGTGATAGTGAAATAAAATGTGCTCGATAGACTCTGATTGTTGAGAAATTGAATTGCCAGACGATAACGTAATGGATACGAATTGTACGAAGGCGACCAACGTAACGGTTGCCATATACTTACAGGGCGTGAGTGAGCTGCACTCGGTGCACAAGTAAGAGCGAAGCGAGAAACGAGAGCCAAGCAGCCAAGCCAACAAGAACTGAACGGCGCTGCCCAGCCAGCAGAAAAAGCAATCGAAAACCAAAAACGAACTAGTCGGTTGTAATGGCCGTTTGAGAGCGAATGGCACTCGAAAAACGTTCTATATGTATCCGGACAAGTGCACGCATTCATTATTAAATTCAATTGAAGACAATAAACGCATCGTCTGTTCAGTTTGTAAGTGGTGTTGTCATGTTTTGAACAGTCGGCCATCGCACATGAACCCAAACATCGAACAAAACAACTAAATAACGTACTTGCAAATGGAAACTCGACAAATTTCAGTGTTTTTGTATGTGCTACGTATATAAACCAACCGAATACAAACAAAGTTATTCACATTCAAGCAAGGCTCGGAAATAATATCGACGTGTCAGGTTTTCTCGACGAGTCGGTCGTTTCGCCGTTGCTCCGTGTGCCGTGTAACCGTGCGTATTGTAAATGTATATGTAGAATGTGAGTTTCCGTCGTGTATGGATGGTGTATTTCTGAATTGTGTCTATTCTATGCTATGCTGTGCCTAACGTTTCGGTGTTTCAACAGTTAAAGCTAGCCAGAACAGAACCAGCCATAGTCAGGCCAGCCAACTGCACATCGAACCAACGAACGAACCAACACCGACAGCACACGCCGAAAAGGACGACAAGATATTATTATTATTATGCCCAGACGTTGAAGCGTTGTCTCCGTTTCGTTGCTTGAGTTGAGTTATGGTATCAAGTTCACCCGCACAGCAGCACAACAAGAAAGAAGATGCTGGAGCCAACAAGAATCAACGCTTAAAAAAGAGTAACTATTTGTATTTGTTTATGTATTTCTTATTCTTACCTCTACCCACTGACGATAATCGTAACAAAACACATGACACACATGCATTCTAGTAATGTGCCATTAAAATTTGTGTTGTGTTGTGTCGTCGTGTTCGGTGTTAATCACTCAAATTTCGATTGATTTGACTTGATTGCAAAAGCGAATGTAGTGTACAAATATTTTGTATTTATTTATAGGCGGCGTTTCCCTTGTGCCGGGCCCTAAACCTTTAACGAAACACAAGTTCTATTTGGACGTGAAAAATCCCATAACCTCTGGCAAATTAGAGACGAAAATCAAGGATTTGGGAGGGGTGAGTGAGCAAAACAAATTAATAGTGGGTGTGTGTGTGTGTGTTTTTCGTTTTGGTTCTAATCGGAGTTAACCTATACGTTTTCGAACCTCAAACCATTTTTCCAACTACTCATTTGATTGTGAACGCCTGATTCGACATGGAATGCGACATTCATTTCTTGTTTGCTTGGTGGTAGCGGTTGGCTATTGCGAAATAACCGGATGAACGGATAAACCACGAAACGAATCGCTCTTTATGCTCTCTCTGTGCAGTGCTGACTTGATATTACATAAGTGCATTAACGATTTGAAAAGGAAAATTTTCGACGGACAGGCACATCGTTGTTTATTGGGCCAATTACGAACTTTCTACGTACGTACGTACAATTCATGCAGTCATATCGACAAGTGTGATAGCAGCGCATAGGTTAAATACAATCGAAATCGAAACAGAAACAAGTTTACAGGTCGTTCTTTGTTTACGTCAAATCAGTCAGCATTTTTCCATGAAACTTGCAACGATATGTAATGTAACAAAGCAATGCGTGTCGTGAATTTGCAAATGTATTCGTAGTTAAATCCGTCCTGTTTCATATTGTTTCACTGTGCATGGTTTGTGTGTTGTGTTCTGATGTGCTGTGCTGTTGGCTGCTTCGCTTCTTTGCTTAGTAGACCTGCGAACGAGAACCAGCTGCTTCAAGTACTACATCCATTTATACATATATACCTACAATGTTACTCCTTTCTCTCTCTCTCTCTTTTATATGTTAACTTGCTTACTGTTCGTTCCTTTTCACATGTCTCACTTGTGTGCATCTCTATGCGTATATTCGAGCGTAGGTCTGCTGTAGGTAAATGCCCGGCCCGGCCCGTATGCAGTATGTGTTTGTAAGTATGAACATGAACAACACCGCGTACTCTATGCATACGCGACGAGATACGAGCAGTTCCCTAGCTATGTTATTACACAGTCGACAAACACAAATTCAAGCGGCAAGCCCAAAGCCCCCAGTCGGCGAGAGAAACCGTGATGCGTGATGTTGCTTGTGTCGCGTATTCGAATACTCCTCGACCTCCCCCTCTGGCTAGCATGCTTCGTTTCGTTCTCGGTACAGCACCGTCATCGCGGTCGCGGTATGTGAATGTTTATCGTGAGAGAGAGAGAGAGTGTGTGAGTGGGTAAGAATATAGTGCAACGTTGCCATGCTCTATGTGTTCGCAACATGTTCTATATCCAATGTTGCCAAACTAATGCTTATACTGGGTGTTATTTAAAATTGCAACGAAATGACAAAAAGTTCTCTAATCCTTCAAAGGTAAAATTTCTTTAGGCACAAATATACAACTTACGTTTGTAACGTAAAGCGAAAGCGAATACTTTGCGAATACACATCAATCCCAGTATGCCAAGAACACGACTGCACGTATACCCAACCAAACGATGCCCACGATACTTCGTATCGGTCCACACGTTCACGTTGCGAACATAAAGAAAGCCCTATCCTACAAAATGCTGTCCAAACGCTCAAACTCTATAGTCTATAGCAAACTTCAAACAACGGTTCGTTATTGTCATAGCAACACGTCGGTTATCCTACGGACGTGCATGGTATTTACATGTTGTGGCAACACTGTCGACATATTTCTGTAGGTATTTGCTTTTGAAATACAAAGTCATAAAATAAAAATACTGTTTTGTGATCGAACGACCAATTCAACGGAACGACTCAACGACAACAACGACTAGTAGTTATTGTAATAACGGTTCGTTGCGCAACGGTCATAATGATGAAATTGTTAGCTCTGTACGTTACGTATTCGTCGTAGGTATCAATGATAGAAAAGTTGCTTTTTTCCATTGTTGGTCATTTAAAACTCGCACCGACTGTATTTATAATTGGAGAAGGTCTGGTCTGTTTATTTCCATTGCATGAAACTTGTAACGCGTTAAAAAGTTGTATTTATACGACCGCAATATATGTGCATGAGATAATTCCGCTAAATATGGAACGCGGCGACAGCGTACGTATTATAAGAGCTAAAAGGTTTTCGTTTGCTTTTATAACTACTTGAGTGCACACGACAAAATATTAGTGTAAACGTGGCAACATTGCAAAATGTAAATTTCAAATGTTTGCTGGCGTTGCGAAGTTTTGTAGGAAATATTAACAAAAATGACCTTGATCAATTTTTTATAAATAACGTTAATTGTTGACGAGTCGCCTATGTATACAAGGGCAATTGATTTACGAATTCGTATGCCGTCTACGCGTACTGGTGATGCTGCCTGCCGCCCGATGGTCCGCTACATTTCGCCTGCCGCAATTCGTTTGCTCTTCGCATTTCGCGCAATCAATAAAAATGTTTTACCGTGTCATGCCTTATATATTTACTTATACAGGATGTATTTTTTTAAGTGCATCATATACTGGGTGTACTAATACAGAATGAATCGTTTGCAGGTATTAGAATTGTTCCTGGTGAAAGAAGTAACACACGTGGTAACAGACAGAGAGGAATGGTTGAATGGAAATAGGGGGGTTGGGTCGCTCCCAAATACCCCCCGGACGCCGCATCAGCAGCAGCAGCAGGATGTGTCGTTCGGAGAGCAGCGACATACACCCGTTAGAGGGCGTCCTAAGACACGTGCCGATGCAATGCTTGAGCGTGCCCGCAATCATACACCCACGCAGCAACAAGCAGCAAACGCCAAAGATACTTTGGAACAGGCAAAGACTTGGGGTATCCCTGTTTGGTCATTAGAAAAAGTAACAATACTGCGGCGCGATACACACATGAATATGAATGCTAACAATGTATGTGCTTTTAGGCTCTCGCGTGGTTAGAAAAAGTCGCTGCCGAGAGGCAGAAGCCCCGCAAGAAGTGTAAAGTTGTTGAACTCAAGGCGCCATACGTTAAATTTGAAGCGTTCGATCGACTGCATCGACCCGTCTTTAAAGAGATTCGTAACTGGCCGTGTTTTAATCTCAAGGGCGAAGTCGGTAGTGCTGCTGTCCTCCACAAACCTGCCGGGGAGCAGATAATGACAAAGTCGCGCGGGCTTCCACAGCGTAAGGTAAACCTGCCCGTGCAATCCGGCTACTGTGAAATTTGCAGGGAAGAATATTCAAACTTGAATTTCCATTTGGAGTCGAAGAAACATTCAGCCTACATCAGGGACAACGATAATTTCTTGGAACTCGACTCGTTAATACATAATGGCACTGATTTAGACTCATTCCTCAAAATAAATGGTTAGTTCTCAACGGAAACTAAATAGCCAAATCTTCTATAACAAATTGTTGCAGGTACAAAGTGTGATGGGCTCGTAGACAACTGTTCAATCGTACCGCACAAGATGCCAAGGAAAAGAACGCAATTAATAAATGATTGTACCGTTAATAAAGTGAAGAACGCACCTATTTCGCCCACCGGTAGTGAATCTGGACAGAGATTATTACGTACGCGAAAAACGAACATGACATATATTGCTATAACGGCTCAGGAACAAGAAGACGGAACGCAAGTTAAGCCGGAAGGTGCCAGAGTGGCAAGAGAAACGCGAGAATTAAGATCGGCTCACAAAACACCACTTTCTGTAATTTTTTTTTTTTTGATTTATATTTAATTATTTCCAATTTGTGCTAATTTTCGATTTCATTTTCAGAAAATAGCAGATCGAGAACCATCAAATACTTGGAGTTCAGGTCGACCAAAACGTTCGTGTATTCGACAAAAACGCAATTCAATTCTTGACGAAACAATCCTATCCAACGAACAGCGTGGCTATTACAAGGTGGAAATGACGCCCAAGTTGCGTAGCAGCGCAGTGAGTGCAACGTTCAAAGACCCCGTAATCGATAATGCCATCAAAAACTCTCCAATATCTGAACAAATGGAGCCATCTGAACAATTCAGCAATGATAAATCGTTAATAGTGAAATTCCGACGGATGCGGACGTCCGAATTGCGACAATTGAATAATGAAGCGGAGAATTTTTTGTTTCCAAAGAAGGATGATTCGAGTAGCGAAGACGATATCGACGGTGATTGCAGGGATACAACTGTCAGCACGCATCCCGGCGAGAGTATTGTGATATCGAGTGAGACGGACACGGAGTCTGAGGATGACGAGACACACGATCACGATGAGGATAGTTGTGAACAATTTGAGCATTCCGAATGCAAGAAACGTAAACGACTGACGCAAGCCCAGTCGTTCATTGAGGATAACAAAACGTATTACAAGTTCGAAACGCCGGGGAGCCGATTGCGTTACCACGGCACAAGTTTAACGAATAGCACGACGACGACAACGACGACGTCGACGCCGAAAAGAACACGATATAATGGGAATTTATGTGATGAGCCTAATCACCAAGTTGAATTAACTGCCGACAAATATGAATGTGATAATACTGAAACGGTTAAGGTAGATAGTTGCAAGTTTACTTTGGACGAATTGCGTTTTTCATTCGAAACGATTCCGAAAAGCGAACCTTGGTACGAAACATTTTCCAGGCAGGATCAAGGTGCTGAGTATTACACATGTTTCAGTGATTCAGGTACGTACTTAGTCGTCGTTGTTTACTAACAAATTCTTTTTTTAAAATAACGATTTTTATGTTTTCATCATAGGTTATTGGAAACCTTTTTTGTTACCGTATCAAATGGATCGCATCCAACCCCTAGATCCAAAGGTTTGCATACAAACATACAGCCAAATCAAAAAACTACTATCAACGGAAGCATCATCCGGATCGAATTCAGCATCATGTAGCACACCAGATTGTTCAGCGCACGGCAGTCCGGCCCCCGAGACAGACGAAAATTCAAAAGCCAGTGAAGACTGCGCTATGAGTCAACAAACGAACAACCCAACAAAAAGCAACAAAGTGAAACTGCCAGAACAACGGAGAAGACGGAAGAAAGGAATATTAGTACCCTCGCGAAATCCGCGTAAATCCCCGCGCCAGCACGCTTCAACACTAGCAATTTTGAGTAGTTTAATACAACATCGAAAGAAACGGAAAAGCAACAGTCCCAACAATACGCTTGATGCAATTCCGGAAGCAACCGAAGATGGCAAAGCAGTGGAAGAAAAACAAGAGGACGCAATGGAAAAAGTAGCGGAATCAATCGACGATATGCTTTCGAATGCTTTCGGCGACTTTGATCAAGTCGAAATGTCGTTACCGGATAACGACGATGTGCTCGAGTTTAGTTGCAAATCGGATGCTATTGAAATATTAGAAGACTATGAAAATTGCAAACATGATGCACGAAAGACTGGTTTAATAAGTGCGGTGAGACGATGTTATTCGCCGGGTAAAAAACCGGGAAGGAAAAAGAAAAAGAATCGTACCGGTTGGCCGAAAAACAATGCGAGAAAGACGAATTTATATAGCACCGTTATGAATAAAACAATTAGTTGTGATCGTGTGCCAGTTAAAACAAAAATAAAAACAAAATCAGCGCATAGTGACCAAAGTACACTATTAGACAAAGTTGAAACTACAAATGTGAATAATGTGTGTGCAAATGTAAATAGTAAACGATTAAGTGTCGCCGAAGACAACAGGGTTATTATATCTACGAATTCAGCAAATGGTGCTGGTGCAGCTGCGTTGGACAGTAGCGTGAGTAGTATTATCGACTTAGATAAATGGGAGAACTCCGAAAAAGTGTTATCTGCGAAGATCACCAACGATGCGAACAAGGAGCAGTGTCAGACGACCGTTAAGATACAAAAGACTACGGATTTGGTCGATGTTAAGGCGCAAAATTATCGTCGATTGCGAAGTAGTTCGTCGCCACCGCCGCCGCGTAATCGTTCCAACGGTATTAAGCGTGCGCGTCGGAGTATGCCAGCGTCGCCGAAATCGCCGCGAGTGCTGCGTAAACCTCGCGGACGATGGTATCGCGAAAGATGAGAACTAGTTAGATTACTAGCTTATAACAATAAGAGTAATATATTAAATTAACAGAGAAACGTGTGGTGAACAGAAGTTTCAAGTTGAAAACGCTAAAGTTTATAAGAAAACTATATATTTTGTATTATTCTTATTAATTAATATTATTGTAATTATTGTTTACGTTAACTTTATCAAATAGCCGCGGAACTTTTTAATGCTGAAGTGGAAATTCAAAATTGGTAATGACTTAACTTAATTTGATTGGCCATAGGACTAGGATAAATCTAGTTTTCATGAATAATTTTGATTGACGCAATTCATTCTCATGCTTTAAACTTATAAAGTTTGTTTTGATGCAACGATAATTTATATTCTTTCATTACCGATTTTATACTCCCGTAGTATGTCCAACCCTTAATAATTTATTACGCGGTTCGTTAGTTTTTAATTATTCAGCTCGTTTGTTAGTTGAATTTTGCCAAAAAGTGTATGATATAAAATACGAGAAAATCCCGAAAAAAAAGTACAACTGCTTACAAAGAACTTTGAGCTAAATTAATTTATTCTGCCCAATAAATTATAAAATAAACAAAATTCAATAGCTCATTGTTCTCTGTTAAATCCTAGGGATTTTCTATTTTCGACTGATTTTTTTAAAAACAAATTGTACTGTAAGCTACTTTACTGTAAAACCTAAAAAGAAGATTTCTTTAAGTTCTTTATTAAAACATAATCATTCATTTCTCTTATTACGTTAAATTCGTTATCACCTATTAAATTTAAATGTTCATATAAAAATATTGGAAACCATTTGTTGGTGAATTAAAATTACGTACGATTGTAATGTTGATGTGTTGTTGTTCTGTCACTTTGTTTTCCGATTTTCTACGAGAATTATATTGCAATTCGATTGACAAGACAACCAACTGAAAGAATATTAAACATAGAAAATGTACCTAGAAAAGTAATAACACGAAGAACAAAATGAAAAGATTACATGAAAAGCACTACGACAAGTATTATTTGTTTGTTAGTTTTTTTTTTTTAAATTGTTATTATCTGCATCATTACATTGTTTCATAATTTCTGTTGGTATCTCATAACAAGAATGTATAAATAATTTTTCTATATTTTTCGTTTATTTCATAAATTCAATTGCACCTTTATCACTTGCATATGAATATTTACAGGGTGTTCCGATAACTCCTGGTCTTTTGTTAAATTTTGAACTCTAGTCGATTATTTCTTATCTAATTATGCTATTACCTACAGTTTTACAGTCATTCGCATAAATTGCTTGCGATCGCATGCACAGGTAGAATGAATGTAATTACATAAAAGTTGTTTTGTTACGTGTTTCGATTAGAAGAAAAAAGCGATAAGGATGCAAAAAATTACAACGTACCAAAAGGCCCAAATATCTTCGTCAACAGCGCATGCAACTGTAACTCGTTTTTAGTTCGCCTAGAATCCAGATCAAGATGCCATTAAGTTTCGCATGCATTCGCTTTTATTCATTCCCCCCGTTCAACAAACCAACAAAATAGTCTCGCGTTAAGCAGTTTATCGTTTATCAACGTTTTGAGATGTTGCCGTTTCGTTTTCAGTAAATACATTTGAACTTCCCGCTGGTGATTTGCCACCGAAATATATTACGAAATTGTGGCAGTTAAATGAAATTTTATCGTTGAATAATTAAAAGATCAATATGTGGGATGTTGTTATGGTGTTTGATTACGCTTGATTGCCTTTGCATTGATAAATTAATCCAATAAAACGGAAAATTGATTGCGCATGCTTGATATTGCTGGTTTTCTTTATGAAACAAATGGCAACACGGTTGCATGGCAAAAATGGCGGTCGCTTCGTTGAGGCAACGATTTACAGTCGTCGATTTGACACGAATTGGACAAGTCGTTGGCAGATTTTCCCCAATTTCAAGCGGTTTCTAAAGGGCAGTTTGCCTATGAGGCACGTCAAACGAATTCTAGTGCATCGTAGATTACGAATTCGGTAAGTAATTTGGGATTTATTAATTCAATGATTAGAAATTTGATGAAAAAGTTTAGTAAACGAAGTCATTAATTTTTGGGTTGCTTGTGTTTGCTGCTATGTGTGTGAATGCGCAAGCGCATCAGATACGACCAACCAATCCTATCCGCTAAACAATGCGGTTTCATTACGTATTTATTTCGAATTTGTTCGCGGGTGGTAATTTGTATTTTAATAATTAACGCCGCACAAAGGGAAATTGCTATTAAAAAGTTACTACAATAAGAAGCTGCCATTTTTATTACTGTTATTAATGTCATTAATGTAATGAAAACAAATGAAAATGTTTCTATTTTCTATCGAACAATAACTTATCAAATATTTTTACAGAATCGTTAAATAATAATTGTTACAATGTCGACACTAACCGAATCTATAAAACCGCACAAATCACATAAACGAGGCCCAAATTTCCTCTCAAATGGCCAGAAGAAATTCCTCAAGAGTCGGAAACGCTCAAAAAGTTTCTCAGGCTGTGGTTTGGGCAAAATCAAAACTTTCAAACCAGTGCTACCCACGAAATTCTTACTCGGCGGCAATATTAACGATCCGCTGAATTTGAACAGTCTTCAAGATGAAGAAATCAATCGTGCTATGAATGCAGTTACACCAAAATCATCACCAATACCCACACCTCCAAGAAGACGAGGACAGGTGGAAGTCATCATACCACCGAATATCAACGATCCGTTAAATCTCATCGATTGCGCCGATGATGCGGAATATGAACAACAATTATGTTCACCGATCAAGAAAGGAAGAAAGAAAAAGCAACGTAAACGACGAACAACCTCGGGAACGCTGTATTCCGATAGCGATATGAATGTGAATGAAGCGCAAACACCGGAAACCAGTAAGGATTCAGCTAAGATACCTGAAGGAGCTGCGACCACAAGTACAATCAAGGAGGGTGCGAGCAAAGATGCTCGAGATTTGCAATTGGATTTTACTGTCTCGCCGAAGAAGGAGAAGCCGAAACGGAAGAGTGAGGATCACAAAGATAATGTTAAGAAGTTGAAGTATGCAATGGATAAGATTGTCAGTCCTGTTGTTCCGCAGCCGGGGGCTTGGTTGAAACGCAATAATAACAAAAAGCCATGGCAGAATCGACATAGGAATCAAAATAAAGATGCTGTACTAGTCATGCCGAATTTTAAAGAGAAAGATAAGCAATATCAATATGGAAATTATAACAGGTAGGTTGGATATTTTTCATTTTACGTACATTTCGATATTGGCGATTTGCGATTTCTTATCGGCGAAACCCCAAGCATTAAGCCTAAGTTTTCGAAGTCAACAAGGAGTAAAGTATCTTCCGTCCTTTTTCATCTGTATCTAATTCGTACACCCAACAAATAACTTCCGGTGCTGGCGCTACCATCGTCGATAACTTTTCGTGTTTTCGTATCACATTTGAACACATCTAAAGCTTCGTTCTCACTTGCGAATATTCGGAGAAAAAATTGCGAATATTCAGAAATCGCAGTTTTCTGAATTTTGATGGTTCTCAGTTCGAATAAAGCCTTGTTCTCACTTGCGAATATTCAGAAAAAACGTCCGAATATTCGGACAATTTGACAGCCACCGGAAAAAGTTGAAAACATTCCTACTTTTTGCGAATATTCGCAATTTTTTAAACCTGTGTGTTTACCCCACCCGTTTTTAAAAGTTACCCGACATCTGACAACCTTGCCGTTAGAATTTAATGGAAAAAAATCTGACGAATTATTCGCAGTGAGAACCATCAAAATCATGAAAACTGCGATTTCTGAATATTCGCAAGTGAGAACGAGGCTTAATTCCTCCGTTTATTTGCCATATATTCTTACGCCGAAGTTGACATATGTCAGGTGATGCTAGCTTAACTTTTTAAAAGGGGTGGGGCAAACATACAGGTTTTCAAAAATCGCCAATATTCGCAAAAAGTTGGAATGATTTAAGCGGTGGCTTCAAATTGTCTGAATATTCGGAAGTGAGAACGAGGCTTTAAACTGGCAAGATGGCGGCGATTGGAGCGCCTCCATCGGTAGTTATGGTAGATACTTCTTGAGTTTGCACATTAGATAAGACTAAAAAAGATACGTCGGCTTCAGAGTTTTAGGTACTTATGAATGCGCCATCTTCTGTTTGTATTCTCTTTTTCTAAGGCCGTGGCGCATATCCGAATGATAATATTTCGACTCTACAAACAATTTTCACCGCAATCAAATATTTTTATTAATTTCCTTTATTATTTTCCTTTCAGATATTATGGTTATAGAAATCCACAACACGATGTCGATGCCCGTTTAAAATGTTTCGCACAAAATCGTGACTTATTCGAAGGAAAAGATATCCTCGATATTGGATGCAACATCGGTCACATCACGCTATCCATCGCACGCGATTTCGCAGCCCGAAGTATAGTTGGCATAGACATTGACAAAAATCTAATAAGCATTGCGCGGAAAAACGTAAAGCACTACGTTAGCAGCGCGAATAACTGTGATGCGACGTCGCCTAATTACAGTGCAAGCACAGTGTGCCCGACGCCAACATTGTCGGAAAGCAATTCATGCAAGCGTTCAAATGCCCAAAGCAAAAGTCCAACAAAGGCTTGCAAACAAAAAAGTAGTGAGTTTTTCCCCATATCTATGCCTATACTATATGGGCCTATTGATATTCCAGGCTTTAATGACAATAGGAAGGGTGAAGGGTTTCCACATAATGTTACTTTCGTTCAAGTAAGTAAAAAATGCAACATTTTTATAACTTATAAGATGGAAAAAAAAAGCTCTATATGTGTTCAGGTACTTGACGTCGACCTAATTACATATTTTGTTACAGGGTAATTACGTACTCGAAGATGATTCATTGATAAACACGGAACAACCACAATTCGACGTTATACTATGTTTGAGCATCACAAAATGGATTCACTTGAATTGGGGCGATAAAGGCATGAAACACGCATTCAGACGAATGTACGCGCAATTACGACCTGGTGGGAAATTAATTTTGGAACCACAAAGTTGGGCAAGTTATAAGTCAAAGAAAAAGTTAACGGTAAGTGTCACTACCTCGTCTCGTTTGTCATTATTTTCTTTGTAATACATTCCTTTTTGATTTTTTTCAGGAAACTATCTTTAAAAACTACAACTCAATCGAATTCTTTCCCGAGAAATTCACCCAGTATTTGCTTTCGCCGGAAGTAGGTTTCGCAAAAAGCGAGATCCTCGGCTTCCCCCAACATCACTCGAAAGGTTTCCAGCGTCCTATACAAGTGTACACGAAAAGTACAATGTTTCCCAGTGAACGCGTCGAATGTACGCCAAGTACTCGTGATCAAGAACGTCAAGATACCAATACCAAACGCGTCTACGCGCCGTTACCAACACCCGAAGCAAATGAGCCCGAATATAATAACGAGTCGCAATCACCCTGTGAAAACTTGCGAAACCATTGTGATAGCAACATGTCGATTGCTATGAGTGAACAGGAGCATGAACTCTCTTGTGATGGCATGAATACAACAGCTTCAAATGTTATCAATGGTCTCACTGATGAAGAAAGTCGCGATGATATTAGGACAATTGTTAGTCCTGATTTAAGACCGGATAAGACTTAAGTTAACTTTAACATTTTCTTAAATATCGTTATAACATATTTTGATTGTTATTTCTGATTATTATCAAATTGTACTGATTTTTTTCTTTTGATATTTTAATTTTTTGTATGCAACTTTCGATTATTATTTTTTGTAAATATTGTTCTAACATTATGTACCATTAATGGACATTCTTTTTGTATATACTGATGAATAATGGATGAAAATATAAAGTTAGGCTTACATTGCTAATAGAATTAGATAGTTACAGAGAAAAAGAAATTACTAAAGTCGAATAAAACGATTAATACTATTAGAACTTGTGTTTGTCTTCATTTTACATCTTAATCGTGCGAAATAAGAACAAAAGAATGGGGTTTGTAAATGAATTTTAAAATTGGAAAAAAGTATACCAAAAATCGTTAGTATAGAACTAATTATACGACATGGCACTCGCAATAACTTTAAACTACTATGCCGCGGGAAATAAAGATGATTAATCGCTTTTTCGATCTATACCGATTCAATGCCGAATCGGG
>JARJEB010020340.1:0-13549 GCA_030264535.1 Liometoxenus newtonarum | reverse complement strand
GAATTTGACAAATGAGTTTGGGACAAAGCCATAAAACGGTCAGTTTTGGGAACCACACAGAAATTGTCCTTATACATATAATTGTGATGTTAGTGGGTGTGCAAAAAAATGTTAAAACAAACAAACCTTTAAATATGCAAGTATCTTGTTAAAAACTAATTTATGAGTCATCCACGTTATAATAATGTTCATTAAAGAATATCGCTGGAATAAAAATTGCTAGAATTTGATGTGCAAATTTGGCTGAATATGAGCAAATTGTAAATATTAAAAAAAGTCTATCAGATACAACCCTACCGGCTACCGCGGTTTAACGATGGAATGTTATTTGTAATCGAATCCGCATGACTTCGAACTTGGTAATGGGATGCATTATAATATTGAATTACGTAAACATTGTTTGAAAACTTTCACATCAAGCTTTGCCTTCCATGTTACATATTCAATATTTAACATGCATAATAATAACGTTCCATATAATAACCCACTGTTCCTGCTACATTATGTCCCTGCTAAGAATACGCCGGGATACATCGTCTAAATTTGACAAAAAGCAGCGTTTCTCAATCTTTTTATATCGGCGCCCCTCCACCCTACCCATTACTATATAAATATATCCCCCCCCCCTCCCCCCCTCTTTCACTGAGTTATTTCATTTTCCGTTTACTTTTTCTTTCGCCTCACAGTTTGAGAAACGCTGACACTAAAACAAGAAATATCTATTTCAAAATTGCAACTCCAGTCAAAGATGTTTAATGCTAATTGAGAGGCTACGACCGGTTTCGATTAACAAAGATCATCATCAGGTTCTTACCAGTTTTCAACGGCTTATAGCAACTGCGCAAGACTAGCTAGCGACGCGACTTTCAACTCAGTTTCGACTGGGATGAAATTTTATCGTCCGGACGTTCAATCTGAACGCCTGGGGCGTTTCACTCTACACATCCACGTTCGTCCGCAATATGGACGACGCCCGGATGCGATAGAGCAGTTGACAGTACACAATAGACCTAATTCCCGACCCCAAGCGATCGGACAAATACTCCAAATGTGCCTTCGCCCAAGTGCGAGTTCTATGTTCAAGTCAAGTTCTAATTCTAATAGCGTTTTCCATTTATTACACTAGTGTTACACTGAAAGCTGGCTTGTGGCGGTCTAGTGCAGCAGTCAGTGCAGATCAGCTGTCAGTTATAGCGTTTTCCATTTATTACACTAGTGTTACACTGGAAGCGGACTGGAAGCGGGCTAGCCGCGGGCTAGTGGCGGTCTCTTCTTCTTCTCTTCTTCTTCAGCCTATTTTTGGTCCACTGCTGAACCAGGTCTCTCCTGTGTATAGTACATTTTTTATACTATCACTTGGAGGTATTTGCCATTAATCCACCACGCTTGGCAGGCGGGTTGGTGGATGGATAACAGTGTTGTTAGTTGTTAGTATGGCTACCGGCGAGCGCTAGATGTTCTTTCTATAAACTAGACGAATGAATATTGGCCTAATGCCGGGATTCGAACTCGGGACGCCTGAGTAAGAGTCAGCGGTTATTCTAACTCGGCTGCGCTCCGCACTATGGCGGTCTAGTGTTATAAAACTGCACTGATTTGCTCCAGGACCTCCTCGAGGCGGTGTGATAAAGTTGCACTGAACCTGCACTCAGTGCACACCCAGTGTTAAATGAAAAATAGCGAGCGGGTCAGCGGCGGGTACACTTCCTACACTGATTTATAAATGAATCAAGCCAGTGCAAGAAAAGTGCACACTAGTGTAATAAATGGAAAACGCTATTAGTAGCCGTCAGTTGTACTGTGTTTTCGAATCGACGATTAAATACACACCTTAGAAGTTCCGCAGACCACATAAAAGGTTTCACCATAAATTAATGAGTAAATGATATATTAGGCGTTTTCGGGTGGCCAGTTTGGTACGCACGAGAAATTTGGATTTTGTGCGCCTGTGTAACGGAAGAAACGAAATACTGATTTAATACGCATGTGTACTGGAGGAAAGAACTTTGCATGGTAAATAGGCAACTTTTATATCTCTTAAACATTGACTAAAAGTGACGTTTTCCATAGTGGTCAGCAAAAAAAATTATTTTACACCTGGCAACCCTGGTTTAACCAAGTTAGAAGGCGTATTTCTTTGTAACTAAATTTTCTGACGAGTTAAAGAGAAAGTTAAAAAATTGTGGTGGGGACCATGTGCACCATTAGTTTCACGAAACCGTTTCTTTGCTTTAACTTTAACTCGCCAGAAAAGTTAGTTACAAAGAAATAGTTCAATGTTCTACATGTATTTCACTATTTCAGAATTTCAGTACGAGTAACAATGGCAGCCAAGCGTCACATGACTCATGAGCAGGAAATGATAACGAGCAAAAAATGTTTGACGACTTGTTATCGAAAATTTATAATAATGGCTTTGTTAATAATAACCATCAATTCGTGTATGAAATAAATTATAATGTTTGTAAAAATGTGCAATTTAGTGTTTGGATAAGTGTGAACAGTGGGTTTTATCATTGTGCATCTATAAAAAACCTATAGTAATCAAATTGACTTAACTAACGATGAAATTTCTATTTCTGAATTTCTATTCAGCGAAAATAAATGTATTACAATCAAAAATAATAATAAAGTGCGTATATTATATATTATTATATATTCTGTAGTAATGACGACGACAGTAAAGCATGTAGCAAAAGAAACAAAGGCGAATGTGACTAGCGGAAGCGATGCATGGAAAGAAAAGAAGGATGCAATCATAGAGTTGAAAGTAATCAACTTGTTTAACAACTGCAATATAATTTTTGCTGCACGATGTGTCTTGAATCATAGGAGGAAATTTGTAATATTGGGGAAGAATCAAACTCATATACATTTGGACAACGCAACTGTTGAAGAAATATTTAAACTGAACATAGTCTTATTATATACCTATATTGTAACTTTTGTGAATTACCCCGTATATTTATTATAAAGTTGTTATTATGGTTGTCAGGGCCGGATTATCCATAAGGCACTTTAGGCACTGTGCCGAGGGCCTTCGAATTTCAAAAATATGTAACACACTCAACTTTCTAATTTATACGTACTTATGTATGAAAAAGTGTGATTGTCACACATTATATTCATAAGTACGTATAAATTAGAAAGTTCAGGAATGGCATCATTCATATTGATAAGTAAGTTGTACAATATGACTAGGAATATTATGCCAAGTTTCATTGCGAAAATCGGAACGAAACAGTATGAAAATTGAGAAAATATATATGCTGTCAAAAAGGTGTGATGGCAATAGGTGTGATAACTTCACACCGGTCTTTTTGCGATTATTCGCAATTTTTGAAAACATGTGTGTTTACTTTTAAAATGTTTCTTGACAGCTGTCAACCTCGCCGTAAGAATTATATGTAGAATAATCGGACGAATTATTCTCAGTGAGAACCATCGAAAACGTGAAAAATGCGATTTCCGAATATTCGCAAATTTTTTTCCGAATATTCGAAAGTGAGAATGAGGCTTTACAGCTCACATATTACATCAAACCTTGGAGCATGTAAATATGGAGAGAGCATAGCCTATTTGGCCCAATGTTAGCTTTTTAAGCCGACTGAAAGGCAAAAAAATGTTGTTCTTAAGTCTTAAAATCTGATATTGCGCAAGCGTGAATAAGAGGTGTGCTCTAAGGTTCCACCTGACCTCTGCGCTTGCGCAATATCAGATTGTAAAACTTCAGAACAACATTTTTTGCCTTTCAGTCGGCTTAAATCCGTACGGGTATTGCTCCCTCCATATTTATTTGTGCTCTAACATCAAACAGTACCACTAGCGTCATCTATCCGGCAAAAATCTTTAACTGCATCATCGCAGATAAGCTGCGTTCGGCTATTCGGTATTCAATTCTAAACGCTCTTTAGTCGTTCGGCTATTCCAAAAAGAGGGAATGGAGCACTTTATACCTATAGAAACCCCACTCCAAGTCCGAATAGCCGAACGCAGCTAAAGTCATGACGTCACAACTAAGAAATGGAAATTATTGCGTCAAAATATATTTGCGGTATACCGCAGACAATTTTGCGATATATCGCTAATGGGGCCTTAGCTGTGACAACCAGAACTATTGTGGTGGTGGGGAGATCAGCTGTCCCGAACTGGTCTATTAAAATTGTTAAATGTTTATAGGTTAGTTTTACACAATCACGGGATCACATGCTGCGGTTTTGATACTCACGAAAATTTATGTTAATCATTTACTATCAAAACCGAGATCAAAAAAATGTCAACCGAAGAAGAAGAATGGTCTAAATATGCAAAAATTTACGACCCGATTAAAATTGGTTCAATTGATGGAACAGACATCGATCCACACGACAAAGCAATTGTAAGAGCAATAAATTCCGAATATAGAGCTAACAGATTTGTTAAAGGTCGACCAGAACTAACGATATTTGTTAGCAATCTAAATCCAAAGACTAGCAAGGAAAGTATAAACGAATATTTTTCAAAATTCGGTAAACTAAAACGCTTTCGTTTGGTAAGAGACATTGTTACCGGTGTTTCGAAAGGCTATGCTTTCATTGAGTATGAAAGAGAAAGTGATGCTGAAGAAGCGTACAGAAAGGCGTACAAAACTGAGCTAGATGGCAACGTTTTGTTCGTAGACTTTGAATGCGAAAGACTACTGAAAGGTTGGAAACCACGAAGACTGGGTGGCGGTTTCGGCGGCAGAAAAGAATCGGGTCAGATTCGATTTGGTGGCCGTGATAGACCATTTAAAAAGCCGATTCAGTTGGAATTAAAAGAACTCGAAGATCGAAGAAAGGGAGATTCACAAATCTACAACCGGAGAGAATCTAACAGAAGTTCTCGATATGAATCTTCTTCTAGTAAAAGGCGCAGAGATCGAGAACGTGACTATGATCGCCATTAAAACAATAAAAATTACAATTTACAATTAAAACCAGTTCATTGAAATCACGCAATTCAGTAGAAAAGTTTTAGTTTTATGAGAAGTTACTGAGATAATTTGAGTCTTAGTTCTTTTGTATATTGTGATAAGCTAATTTTTTTGTTTGTGTATACTGCGTTCGCCGAATACATTTAGTTAGTACATTGCTAGGAGGCACCTTAATCACACAGGAAACTGTACGCTTCAACCAGTTTCAAGTAGTTGCATTCCTTTTACACTAAAGTGAGTGTCAGTCAGTCAGTAAACTAAGTACGTTGTACTCAGAAAATAACGTCACCAATTGGATGCTAAAATCGCTGCCAATTCGGCAAATACCCTCTTTTTTTAACTTAATCCACTCACTAAAGCCGAAACTCTCGAGCAAGCTCAGATTAATTGATTCGGCTAGTAATGACGTCCCAACTGAGATTATGTGTAAAAGGAATGCGACACATGAAATAAAGTCGTTCATAATCAAAATTTTAGCACAAACTTCAAACTTGACATTGTTTGACAACTACGCGACATACCAATAGCAACAATCGATTCAAACTAGGGCGCGCATTTGTGGGAGGAGCACATACTGAATAGTTTCTGCGAACGCAGTACATAAAAAGATTTAATTTTAAGTGAAATAACAAATATAATAATAATATTCTTAAAAGTACATTACAATTTTGGTAATCATAAAAACATAAGTTTCTGCACAAAATGCATATACGATTATAAGAAGTGTGATACAAATTACGTATTTATAATAGAATAGATTCAGTAATAATTGTAATAAAAAACAAACTACGAAAAACATAACAAATGATTGTACTCATCTCGTACTCGCACTCAGTTTATAATATAAGTTGCTTTGAGTACACAATCAGTAATTAAAAGAATTGAAAGTTATAAGTTATAATAAAAATCATAGATTCTAATTTGATAAATAGCATTTAAAAACTTGATTAATATGAAGTTAAAATTAAACGAGAAGTCGAGGTTATGAAATTTATATACATAGTTGACTTGACTTTGTAATTTCGTCTTGTTAACAAACACGTCACTATTATAAAAATTGTTGTTATTGCTGCAAAATATTCTCATTTCAATCATTTCCTCGTATCTATCATATCAAATCCAAAAATGCATATATTTTTTATATTTTAAATATAAATTCTTATTCACACGTTTATTAGGGCCAGCCTTAATCCATATTCGCATCTTAATTGTTACGATACAGCGCACGATTGTTTTGCGTTTGCGCTTTTTTTCCGTAAATATAGCAAATTTGTACGTACATATCATCGTTTTATATGAATTTATAAAATAAAAATCAATGTCTAACAGCAATATAAAATTTCATTTCACAATTCGCTATTGACTACTTGCAATTTTGAGCAGTTATTTTTGCTGAAATCACAACGTCCAAAAACGAAATTTGCAACATTAACAACAGTTTATGTTTATTAAGTTAATTAATAATGAATGAAATTCAATTTATTAATAGTTAAGTTAAAGCTGGTGATAGTACTTCTAAATTTCCAAAAAAAAATGGGCCAATCTTGATCGTTCCTAGTCAACTAATAAAATATAAGACAAACATTTATTGAAATTTCTGTTTAAATTTAATTATCGAAACTAAGGCTGAGACAATTTCTGAATTCGAATATTTATTCACGACAAATCTGGATTATCCAAAAAATAATCGAATATTCAAATTATTCCTGTAATTAACCAATTAGAATTTTCAAACTATGTTGCAAACAGGGGCGGATTTACCATTAGACAAACTAGGCATTTGCCTAGAGCCCAGGCTTAAAGGGGCAATTTTTAATCAAATTTTAATTTTATATTATTATATTTTAATGGGGGCTCATTTTTATATTATTATATTTTTAATGGGGGCCCATTATGAAAATTTTGCCTAGGGGCCAACATTACCTAAATCCGCCACTGGTTGCAAACATACAATTTCGCATCTGTTACACCAGGGGTGTCCAACCTTCTCGCTGCTGTGGGCTATTACGAATTACATTGGGCCTCATAAAATGTTAACTTTAGATGGAAAATAAAGTTTACACGTGTTTCGTGCGCACACAATTTTGTCACAAATCATTTTCAAAAAAAGAAAGATGTTGTGAAGTAAATTGTTGAAAAGCTCATGTTTCAAGTAAATTTGCGATTTTGTGTTGGGCGGCATGCGGCTTGACACCCCTGTGTTAGACTATATGATACACCACTCAACTTGGGCATATCGCAACAATATTTGAATATTCTAATACTTTCGAATTGAAAACTTTCATATTTCAATATTTGAATATAGGACTGAATTATACGAATTAGATTTGATTCCCAGCCTTACCGAAACGATTAATTAGTAGATTGTGGGGTAAGGACTTAATGAATAAATCAATAAATGTAAACAAAGTAACGTTAATAAATGGTAACTATAAATAAATGCATAGTTGTATAGTCCGTAAATGTTTCAGTGCAAATTTAAATATCATTAACGATTAAACATATGTTTGAATGACAATTGTTATGAATTATGCTCTGAATTATGATATAAATGTGAGCCAGTCTTGCTTTGTTCACACTTACTTACAACTTAGAACCGAGGTTCTCAACCTTTTTTGCGGGCCGAGACCCACTTTTGAAAATTTTCATTTTTCGCGACCCATTCTCTCAAAATTCATAGTTTAGCTGCGTTTGCTCTGAGTTCATGTCGCGACATACTTCAATTATAGCGACCCATAACTTGAGAACCCCTGACTTAGAATGTTTGTCTTATATTTGTAAATTATTGCAAGATAAACATGTTTCAATTATTATTAAAAGTATTTCTATTTAAAATTTGCTTTAGTAATTATTTTCTCTTTCATTTGTCAATATACTTGAGATCATCCCTATGTATAAAAATATTTTGTTGTGTTTGCATATTTGTAATTTAATTAGTCCTTCGTACGCCCAACAAAATTACATTTGTTTCATATTATTCAATTTTGTGTAGTTTGAATAGAAGATTATAATTTGCAATGTTGCAATGGACATTTGTTTGTAAACAATATATCTGATAAATTTGTCCACGCAAAAAATATTTAGCTATGTAATATAATCATTCCGTAATATTATTACGGCGTAAATGCAATTAGGGTCTCAAATGTTCCATGTTTGCTTCACAATTTCTCATGATAATAGAAATATGTTAAGGTCATTGCGGAAATCCTGAGCAACAATATTGTATCCTGGCTAAGTGTGTTTGTGACTAACAGTGCTGAGTGTGTGTAAGTGTGATATTACAAGAGATGATTAATGTCCAGACATTTATTTTTAGGACATTTATTCCATTAAGTGCCCGAATAAATGTCTGGACAATTTAGGACATTAGTCATCATCAAACAAATGACATTTTAGGACACTTAAATGGACTTTTTTTATGAAAATTCCAAATTGTAGAATGTTTGAATCTTGAAACAACTCAAAATCTCGCTCACAAAGTGTCCCCCGTGCCAAATCAGCGTTTCTTCCAGCACCGGACATTTATGAAAGGGTCGAATCGACTTAAATGTCCTAGAGTCCTAAATGGTTCATCTCGAAATATTATATTAATTTGTAGGTTTACGTAAATTCAACATCGATCTCACGACAGACACACTACCTTTTGTTTCTTATAATTTTATAAATATATAAGTAACTAGCGTCACTAGTAGTTTTCCAACTGTTTCATTTCAATGAAACTTACGACATAGAACTGCATGGTAAACGGGGTGAACCCATTTGTGTTAATACCCGATCCAGCCATTGCAGCGGCCCATTCAAATGCAATTCGATCCAACAAGGCGTTGACGTGACCGTCTGCCGTCGATATTCGGCGCCCCAACCTTTCACGAATGACATTCGAATGGTGCACATCCGCGTCAACTGATAAACGGCTTCGAAACCTTGACTTACGCTCTGCGATAGCAACGCAGCGAATTCCTGATTGTTGAAGATCTTCAAGTTGCAACCGGGTGGTATCTTGCATACCGTAGCAGGATGCCAACCATATCGCTGATTGCAGTTGGGTGATTGTACGAATATTGCGGAGTCACTCAGGCATTCAGCAAACACTTCACCGCCGATGTAATATAATCGCACGCCTTTACCTATGTGTCTACGCGTCTGCTCCACCACAATGTTTCGATTAACGTTGGATAGTAAACCCAAGCAGAATCTATCAAATAAAATCAAAATTTTATGTAAATAATATCGTATAAATCAATTAATAATAATAGATCACGTTCAGGGACGGAAAACATACAAATTTGTACTGCGTTACCTTTCGGAATTACTCGGATCGGTGAATCCATCGACAGTAATACTCGGTTGACTTGCATGAAAAGTTTCGCCAACACGTGTGTTCAATTCATAGTAGCTAATACTACACCAGAATGCCGGTTCGCAATACATGACAGGTTGAGCATCCACAGGTGGACTAGGTGTGAGTCTTGATAAACCTGCGTGCCGATATAACTAATCATGTATTGATTCTGTTCTATATATGTGTGTGTGTGTGTGTGTGTGTGTGTGTGTGTGTGTGTGTGTGTGTGTGTGTGTGTGAGAGCAACTTACTCATGTTATCATTGGGATCGATTGGGTCGCCGTCTTCGGACATATAACCAGGTGGAGGTGTTTCGGTCGGAGGTGCTGCATTGTGAGGAGACTCCAGATTTGTCGGAGGACCATTCGGACATAAACCAACTGTGTCCATATAGCCACTATGTTGCATATGCAATCTAATCAACAAAATCACTATTTACAAATACAGATACATCTCTAAAATAAGGCATACCCTAATGAATTCGTATTATGAGGAAATGAAGTATTCTCGGGAACCGAAGTACTTAAATCCTCTAGTGAATGTTGATACAAATTGTTTTCATCATTGGTCAAATTGTGTCGGGGCACTAAAATAGCTGGCAATGCTACAAAACAGTTAATAAAATAGTAATTAAAATACCAATAAGTAATATTTGTTATTGTTTATTTACCTGGACTTTCTATTTTGGTATAGTGGTATGGATTAATACAAACTTCCTCTTTCTTGAGTGAATATGCAAATTCACAGTGATCGAGTGGTCGTAATTCGTGATGAGACTGCAATTCAGGCCATCTCCATAGTCTACAGTAGATTACATGAGGTAAACCCTTACGTTGTTGTATATTTGAACCAAGTTCAGCAGCAGGTCGAGCTCTATAAAGAAACATTCAAGAAAATGACTCACATGATCACATCATTTGCACCAGCAGACAAGCATTTGTTTCTTTGTTTTGTTATTTGTTTGCACTTGTACACCAAACAAATACCGACTGTCGATTGTTTTGCACAATATGTTGCAATGTTCCATGATGCATAGTTGTTGAGAATATTGTTTTGACTAGAATAAACTTACTTATTGTGCGTTAAGTTAGTACAAATGTCACAATCAAAAGTATCGATCTTGATTCAGCTATTCGGCAGTTTAGTTTATTCTGTGATAAAAGCACGATCTACGGATTTAAGGAATAACAATGACGGTGAATTATCCGAAACGAAAATGCTCGCGTTCGGCAGATTCGCTACGGTGGCCGGAGCGTGTGGGAAAGATCCAGCGACCAGCACAGCGCATTTGCCAGACATTTAGGGTAGGTCACAAGCCAGACTGAGTGGGGCGTGGGGGGCACAACACACACAACACAACAAATCCATAATATGACCTTAAACTTCAAACAGTGAAATGGCAACGGCAACTGGCAAATTATTAGAATTAGGTACGAATGAGTTTCGCTGCTGATCGAACGAACGACATCGTACCTTGGCACTGTAACACACTTGGTGTTTGGGTTCTGCGACGAGACGGCCCTTTCGAGCTCCTCCAATGCACCACTTTTCTTTAATTTCTTCACCAAATTCTTTACGGCTTTGTCGCACCATTTGTCATCTGCGTCCGAGACTTTTTTCCAACCTAGCAAACGCTTCACGACAGGTGGTGTAAACGGCAGTATGCCACTCATTACGAAATTCACACTCTCGCACAATCGTCGTCCAGCACGTCCGTTTCGTACAAACACAACGCACGAATCGAATAACAACAAATCACTAGAATTGAAATGCGGTGAAATTATTCTTATCAACTGCCATATTGTTCGCACGGGCACGGCTCATCATGGGCTCAGCTAAGACTCAGATGGTTTTCGTTTTAGGAGTTTAGGACGGACAATGCACGTTCACAAATCCGTTCCGAGGTGCGCTTGTGCTGTTCTAAGCTCGCACTCGCGAGTAGCTTCTCCTCGCACTTGTTTGTCCTAGCATGAATGCTTGCAGAGCACAGCTCATTGGCTCACTTCTCATTTACCCTCACCGTTCGTTTCCGCTTAGATTGTATTCGCGCTGGCACTTAGGCACTATACGCGCTTATAAGCGCTTGGTACATCTTCGCGTGCATTCGCGTTGGAGAAGTGGGCGCTCAGAAATCGATTTATGGCAATACAGAACGCACCGAATTCAAAGCGAACAACAAAAATTAGTAGGCGTTTTTGGGTGGTTCTATTAACCGGTGTGAAGTTATCACTCCAATTCCTATCACACCTTTGCATGTTTTTGTAAGGTAATTCGTTTAGTGAGGAGAGTTGAAGAGTGGTATCATTTATATTGCTACACGGCATGTATTTTCTGACAGCGAATAAGTGTGCCAACTGCCATTTGGAACATCGGAACGAAACAGGTTGAATTTTCCGGAAAACCGCTCCAAATCACACTTTTCGGTAGATATGTACGTATACAAGAGAAAGTTGAGGAATGGCATCTTTCATATTGATAAGTAAATTGTACAATATCACTAGGAATATATGTGTCAAGTTTCATTGCGAAAATCGGAACGAAAAAGTGTGAAAATGAGAAAATAAATATGCTGTCAAAAAGTGTGATGGGAATTGGAGTGATAACTTCACACCGGTGTTGTGGTAAAGCGTTTGGTAATGGTTAGGTATGTTATTGGTATGTCAAATCGTAAGCAAACATTCGGCAGCAAATGAATGACGTCATAGCTCATTTTGGTTAGTCGGTATGTCAAACAGCTAACCGAGGTCTGAGCTTGGTTACTTGAATGGGGTAGTTCGGTCAATTTTTTTATTGCATATTTGTAATCTACGTCAAAAAACCCGTATTTTTACTTTCTTTTGAAATATCGTTGTTGATATGCTAAAAAAATTAATAAAAATTAATTAATTCAAAATTCGCGGGAGCCGTGACGTAATCACGGGAGGTGTGAAATGCATTTTTAGCCGGCTATTCAACTCTATTGACTCTTTTCACTCTACACGCTCTTTAGTCGTTCGGCTATTCCAAAAAGGGTGAATGGAGCAATCTTTATAGACTTCAACTCCACTCCAACTCTGCTGAGTAGCCGAACGCAGCTTATCGCTTGTAAACAGACGATCGCGTACTTTCGGTAGCTTGCGACAACTTGCGAATTTGTCTTCGACGATGACGTCAGGGTGGGGCGAGTTTTAAATTTTTCACAATGATTTCCTTTATTATATAAAGAACTAATGAATAATTTTAAAATCTAAGACCATTACGGATATTATAAGACATCAAATTAACATGTACATATAGTTATGTTTCTTGTTTGTTTCGAATGTTCGAGAGTTTTATTTTAGAGTTCGGTGAAACGAAATTGTCACTTAGATGAATTAAGAACTTGATGAACAAGGTTCAATCACAAAAATAGACGAGACGTTAGTTCAACGAAAGCTAGATTTACTCTCCGCTTGAAATTATAAAGCATTACATTAAGTAATACAAAAAATGCAGACATTGCGAAAATAAAAGATAAACTATTTCTAAGCGTCTCTAACGCTAACTACTACTAATACGTTTACACCCACGTGTAAATGTGAGGAACCTAACTACATCCCCCTTAGGATAGAACGTCCTCGTTCTTGTTGACGGTTCTCAACTCAATGTTGACATCATTAGTGCTTAATGAATTATTTTTCATTATGAACATTAACTTTTTCACAATCAAAATGATAAGAACGATTACAAAGATTAAAATAATAATTGTTGTATAAAAATGGGTCTGCTGTGCAACGGGTTGCAAATTAATTTTTCCTGTCTCTAAAGAAACTGCTTCTTGACGTAAAGTGTCGAAGACTTGCAAGTGCTCTTGTTGCAATTCAATTGCTTTAGTAGCTACATAGCTAACAATTGGTAACTTGATATCGATGTTACATTATTAAAAGCTTTCTCGAATGTTTGTTTGTCAATGATAATCTTACAGCTGTTTGCTGAACTTACAAGTAGGTTCCCTGTTACAATTTCTTGTTTCAAATGGCTAGTACGTTCTTCAGTTATCTATATGATTTGATTAGAGTAAAGCAATATTCTTTGATCATTCAGTTGTATTCACAATTTGTAGTTCTTGGTCACTTTTGCGAACTCACACCTTTGGACAGAGCCCAATTTGCACTTTTTGAACGTTGGTTCTTTAACCATAGCACTTGA
Organism: Liometoxenus newtonarum; assembly: GCA_030264535.1. NCBI lineage: Eukaryota > Metazoa > Arthropoda > Insecta > Coleoptera > Staphylinidae > Liometoxenus > Liometoxenus newtonarum. The sequence goes on along the minus strand of JARJEB010020340.1, from coordinate 86 downwards.
TTTCCGATTCGCTGGCATTCCTCGTCAGTCCAGGGTTCCAAATTTGCAGTCAGTAGGTTGAATCGAGCCGGTGGAATCATAATTTC
>JARJEB010020335.1:0-10329 GCA_030264535.1 Liometoxenus newtonarum | reverse complement strand
GTATCGGAAAGTTGTGCGGTGTTCCGCACCGTATTCTGCTATTTTGACTTCTTCTTCGGCCTTCAGCTCGTACAGCTCACTTTGCTATTTTCATTTTCTATCAAATATTCTTTTACAATATAAGCAATAAACTATTAAACTAGTACACGCATGTGTAAGTTATTTTCTGGGCATATCTCATCACCCACAGATATCTAACTCCACATAACTAATATTTTAAGGCATTTCAAATTCAAATTCACGTTTATAAACTTACGGTCTGTTAATGTAACCGTTCGAAAATCTATGCCCCCCCCCCCCCGCCCGCGCATTGGCAGTAGTTATCTACTATATTTATTTGATTCTGTTTGAGAATATACAGTTCCGTTCAGGCCATCCTGCAAGCATTCGTCCTTGCTGCTTCGGTGTTTGTTGTGTGTTTGTTATTTATTGGACTAAATCGAATCGATACGAATAAATTAGTAATTTGTAGCCAAAATTTTGCTTAATTGCTATTGTATGGACGAACCAATCTGCATTTATGTATATACATTATTCACTTCATACACAAGGACAAGAGACGCATCAATGCAGATTTGAAAAGCAAAATAATGAACCCATTGCACATGCACAAAAACAAACCAACAAACAATGAAATCTAAAGGACCCCATACACGCTTCGGAAATCCTCTGAGGAAAAACTATTCAGTCCTGGTCTTTGGGATTTCCGGAGCGTGTGTGGTAAAAAACTGAGCAGATTTGTTGACTGTTCAGGCGGCCCGATGAGAATTGAAAAACTATTCGGAATAACTGAACAGTCCGTCAGTCCCGGACTGAACAGGTCGACCGGAGCGTGTGTGGCTTTGCGTTAGGTTCATTTTGTTTGAGACTTTGACCGCCGACATTGCCGAAGGCCGGGACTGTACAGTTTTTCCTCAGAGGATTTCCGGAGCGTGTATAGTGCAAATTGGAAAATTTGAAAAAATTCGACCAAGTACAATAAAACCAAGTTTTAATTTGGTAGAGTTTACAATTTTTTTCTTTTTCTTTTTATATAATCTTCAGTGCAATTTGGGAATTTGCGTTTTGGTTGCATATACCTGCGAGTGCAACATGTGAATTATATAATTAATGCATTTTGGTTTTGCTGTTGACGTATAGGTAGCCTTCACATTTGCAAACCGACGAACGAATAAGCATCATAAATGAAAAGTTACGACATATCCTCAATCCCCTTGGCTAGGCTCATAGGTTTAGACCAAATACATGAGCGGGTTCCATATGGATTAAGTGCATACATGCATATATGCTCATCCAAATGTAGGTGGAGGTGGAGCAAAATGCAATAGCAAACTAGGAAAACTAGTAAAGTGGAAATCCTGTACGTTTTATTTCCAGCATTTTCACTATTTCTAGTCTACCCGGCTTTTATAGGCTTATGATGTGCAGCATAAGCTTATGATGAAGGTGTAAGTCTGGCTATAGAGGTAAATGCGGTCGAAATTGCCATGTTTAATTAAAACTATTATAGATAATAAAAGCACCAACATATGCATGTTTAAGTATAAGTTTATACATTTGCATATACCGTGCTTTTATTTTAGCTTCGAACATAGAAACTAACGAGTCAAACTCATGGCAGTAGGGATTTGTATTGTTAACGACGCACCGACGGACTGTGAGAGAGTGGGGATGTGGGACGGACGAGGACACACCTCGTTGACAAGTTAGTGCATCGCCACTGCCATGAGTTTGACTCGTTTATTTTAACTGCGAACATTGCGTACGCTACATGCTATGTTCGTTGGTAAAATAAACGCTCTGTATAGGTAAATTTAATGTTCGCACTCACCCATTTTCATTTATATTTATTTGAATGGGGTTTCAAATTTTTAGGTTAAAGTTTTACTATTGTTGCGTTCATAAATTGATTGAAACGATTGGATAACATAAATTTGAATTTAAATAATTCGCTGGAATAAGGATTATGTTGGAGAATGTTAGGAATTTGTGCATGTGATTGATGAACTTGTCAATCACAGACCACAAATAGTGCTTTTGCATGCCCGTGCACGAAATTTCCATCAATTGCAATTGTTCTGTCTGTTAGCTGACACTGTTACCAAGGGCGTAACCAGAAATTTAACTAGAGGGGTGGGGGACTTTAGCCGCATTGACAAAAATATGATATCTGAGTTTTATATATACAAAAACTTACTTTAGTTGATCTAGGGGGTGCTTCAGCATCCAAAACCCCCTTCCTGGGTACGCCCTGGTAATCTTCGTAATTATTTGCAATACTTATACAATGAACAGAAATAAAATGTTGCTAACTGCTTGCTCTCCTCGAAAGGTTATTTAGAATGAAGAATAAACTGTATCATCATAAGGGCTTAAAGATTTTTGACTTGAAAGTCTAAAGTCCGCGCAGCAATTTTGATATCGAAAATCGCCCCCAAATTACATTCTAAAAGTTGCATTAAAAATCACATCTGATTTGAAAAATTCTGCGTCAGTGCTTCATATCAACTCGATTTTCTTCACGCGTCAAACCTGGAAAGATGTTTTTGAATAATTTAAAATATTTGGGTCGAACTTGCACACTTGACCCCACTTCTAGACCCGACCGGATAGTGTTGGAAACTTGGAAATAATGAAGCTGCCCTGTTATGTTGGTCTGGGTCTCAACGGCATCATTGGTAAATGTTGCCAATTTAAATCCGTTATATCCTTAGATAAAAATAGACTAGATACGTAAGCGCTAAATCCAGTCTCTCTCTCTCTCTCTCTATATCACAAATGTTGATTCAATTTGGGGAATTTGGCATTCTTCGGATATTCGTGATTGGAGGGAACATTTTGACATTATAGTCTAATCGGTTTGTATATTTTGGACCCAAAGAAATTGTATGTACGCGGGATCTAGTCTATTCTTCATCTGAGGATATTCATGCATCTATATAGTATTAATTTAGAGGTTATACTTGAATTGCTATAATTGGGGACAAGAGAAGAGGGCTAGGGCAAGCATATTTACCTAGAGACCTATCTATACACATTCGCATGTTGTTGAATTTAAGTTACATACATAGTTGATAGTTATTACCATATACATATACACTCATGGAAGTGTGCAGTGTGCTGAGAGTTGGCTGATGCTTTCTTTGCAATTGCGAACTGAAACTGTGAATATTTGAATATTAATTTTGGTACGAACCGAGGCGACTAGTCGCGTCCCAAAACTCTCTGGCGCGCGAACTAACAACGTCTTCTCTATAATCAATGTAATGGGAGTTTCGTGCTTAGCTTACAGATCAACGCCCTATTATCCCTATCCCCATTATATCACTGTAAGTAAAGGAATATAAAGGGACAACATACAGAAGGAATCCAGCACAATTCACGATTATCGTCAGATCTTTGGATCGTTTAACTATTCCCTATTGCCCAAAAGTGTCCAAAACTAGATTTAGGGATATAAATTACGGTTTTAAGGACACAAACTAAAAAGTAAGAAATTAAATTGTTAAAATTTCCGATAAGAAGATTTATTTGTCTTGATGATGCTTTTAGTGTCTATTAAATTTAATCGTCAAGTTTGAAAATTTATTTTTTCTACACCTATTTAGTTATATGGTCATTATTAATATTTTTTGAATGATTAATAGTATCTATAACTCACTACCTTGAGTTATGGATTTTTATAAATAACTGCAATTTATATAACATTAATCGCGTATATGTATATTCGTAGATCATTTAAAGTTCAAAAAGATTTAACGAATTTTAAGTGACCGATCCAACTTATCTATATGATCTAAGATCTCGAAAGAACCCGAAGAATTCCGACCGTGGCTCATGTGTATCGCCCGCCATATTGCTTCAGCTGTCAGTTAGTGCTCGTTCGTTGCATCATCGAGAAATCACAATTTGTATTTTGTGTTAAAAATAGTGCAAGGTGTAGAAAAAGCATAGTATTATATTCGTGATTATGGCCATTTTTCGCCTTTGGCTCGCGGGCGCAAACCAGCATCCTCGCGAAGAATGGCCATCATAATAGCTCATATAATAATATACTATTATTTAAATTTCAATTATATGTTAACAATTCAACAATCCCCAACAATATAAACATAAAATGGAATGTTACTAGAGGAGATCATGATCTAACCTAACATTTCAGAATAATTGATTAAGGCAATCCAGAACAGCTGATTTGAGGGTTTTCAGCGAATTGATAGCGTACTGGATATCTTTCAAAACGTCAACCATGACGTTTAAAAAATAAATGGCGAATAATGATAACGTCAATAGCCATTTTTGTAAATAAATACGGCACTCGTTGGTAGCTTCATGTTGCTACCACCTCGGAGTGGTACGTACTTATTTATTACTGTTCATTTCAAGATTCGAAACAACGAATATAAGATCCATCCACTGTCGCGTTCCTGGAACTCTGAACTTTTCCATTGAATTGTCTCAAAAAACTCACTGCACAACTTATCAGTGTCATTGTTTATCGTTAGAACTTGGAATTTGGTGTTGAACGATTTCGTTGAACATTCATTGTCTCCATCATCAACCAAAACCACTTTGTTAGTTATGTATACCGATTATCTATAGGTAGACATAGTAAATTGTGATTTATTTTGGCTTAAATTTAATATGAAGATTTATGAAGTATAATTTAGTTAAAACCAAAATAGGTTGAAAGCGAATTGAGTTCAGAGTGACCACGAAACGTGGTGGATTATTACTGTTGTCGGAACGATAGATTGACGATACCGCATCGTGGACCAGTACACCGTAATATACCGGATATATGTATACACGTGTCCGTGGTTTCATATCCCGTGTAATTAGTACGCCCGCTAACCCGTCCGAAGTGATCTATAACACACATGGCTGAGTCAGGCTGACCATTGCACGCGTTCCTGTAGGTTTGTTCCAACATATCGTCAAACCAGTGCCGGACCATTAGTCTCATGCTCCGTGTCATAAAAGTGTTCCAACACCATACCGAACAGGTTCATGATGGACTGAAGATTGTGAACAAACCAAGAAACAAACAGCTGATTGTCTGTATAGTGACAATCCAACATGGAATCAATTTTGAAACAATTTCTGACAGCAACATACATCACGAACTGTTTGTTGGAACAAAGCGTATACGACTATGTGGAATGATGATGCACTAGTACTTCAATGGTTGATACGTCCAACAAATCCTAGCGATAAACCATCTACATCTACCACAAATCAACCTGATGTGTGATACCGTTGACTGAATAATAGTCCGTATACTTGCCAGTCTTCTTGTATTATTCAGTCAACGGTGATACTGATTCTCTGATTTACCTATTTTTTTAATTTTCCACAACAAAATGTTTCTAAATAAAATTCATTTCTAATAGATATAGCTTTGAATAGGTTAAAATAAATAAATGAGCTTTATTGTGCAATTTGAAATTCGGTATAGTTAACATATAATTGAATCATGGATTTATGAATAGAGAGAGAGAGAGAGAGAGAGAGATGTCGTGAAAATGGGTTATGGACTGGTGAATTCAAAGATGCGCAATTTGTGGTTACAGAATGGTTAGGTGCACATTGTGAACTCAGCAATTGTCTCTACAAAGTGCACATAAAGTGAATTGCCATGGGGTACAAAGTGCAATTGTATAATTTTGACATTGTGTTTAATTAAACAATAGACAAATTAACTTAATTTCTGTTGTTCCCACTCTTGCAACTGTAGTAATTACGTTTTAATGCGACGACTATTTATAATTACTATTATACGAAATTTAATTGACAAAGTAAATGAAATAATCAAAGGGAAACTGATTTTTGGATGTTTTGTTTTATTAATAAATAAATTTAAATTATTCTCAATCTTGTTACGTTTACTTTGATTTTGCTAAATGTAAAAGAGAAAATTTACTTTTCATGAAGTCCAATAAAATGCATTCATTTTAAAATCATTTTATAAATGACTGGGACTTTGAAAATTGATTCTATTGCATATATAAGCGCACACAGCCTATTGCAAGTTATAACATGAATCGAGAACAGACTGGACTGGATAACCCATGGTATTCAATGTCCACTTGTAAATCAATAATCAATAAATTTGAACATTTGCGAACAACCGAACCGAAAGCACAAGCTGAAGAGCTCTTGCTGTATGTTTGAATTGTTATATACTTGTGGGTTGGGTATGCATTTTGATATTGAATGTATGTCACTATAGAAATTTAGACATAGATATAAATATGTTACTGTAAAAGTTCAAAATTGGTAAATCCTAGATTTTACTAGTCAAGATTTAACCCAGGTCAATGGTTTTGGTTACCAGTCTTAGTTCTACCCGTGAAGGTTATTTTTTATTTGACCACCCACACATGCAATAACACTCAATTTCTACTGATAATTTCTATACCAATGAAGGTACGCGCCAACTCCAAGTCGACGATGCCAAGTTGGCGACGGTCAACTCGGCTGAAAATGAACATTTAACGCAAAAGAACACAGAAGGTTTTTTGCTATAACATTTTAAATGTTCGTTTTCGTCGAGTTGACCGTAGTGGAGTTTACCGTCGCCGAGTTGACTACTGTTAAGGTAGTTAATGCAGGTATGCGACAACTCCAAGTCGGCGATGCCATGTCGGTGACGGTCAATTTCGGGTAAAATGAACATTTAACGCAAAAGAACACAGAAGGTTTTTTGCTATAACATTTTAAATGTTTATTTTCGCCGAGTTGACCGTAGTCAAGTTTACCGTCGCCGAGTTGACTACTGATAAGGTAGTTAATGCAGGTACGGGACAATTCCAAGTCGGCGATGCCAAGTCGGCTACAGTCAACTCGGCGACAATGAACATTTAACGCAAAAGAACACAGAAAGTTTTTTGCTATAACATTTTAAATGTTTATTTTCGCCGAGTTGGCCGTAGTCGAGTGTACCGTCGCCGAGTTGACTACTGATAAGGTAGTTAATGCAGGTACGCGACAACTCCAAGTCGACGATGCCAAGTCGGCGACAGTCAACGAGGCAAAAATGAACATTTAAAGCAAAAGAACAGAGAAGGTTTTTTGCTATAACATTTTAGTTGGTCGTTTTCGCCGAGTTGACCGTATTCGAGTTTGCCGTCGCCGAGTTGACTACTGATAAGGTAGTTAATGCAGGTATGCGACAACTCCAAGTCGACGATCCAGGTCGGCACCGGTCATCTCGGTGAAAATGGTCATTTAAAGAAAAAGAACACAGAAGTTTTTTTGCTATAACATTTTAAATGTTTATTTTCGCCGAGTTGACCGTAGTCGAGTTTACCGTCGCCGAGTTGACCACCGCCTACTTAGCATCGTAATGGTCAAACCTAGGATTGACCGGTAAATGTTAGTATTTACCAAATCTGACTGCTAAAACCGCTAAAAGCTAGGATTTACCAATCTTCGTGCTTTTACAGTAACAGATACATTGATACACATACAGGCATACTGTACAATTAGGGGTCTTTTGACGCTGACGAACCCACATTGTGTTGCTCGTGACGTTCGAATACGTCACGTCCGACAAGACCATCTCTCAAACGAATTGATGTCGAATTGAGTCGATTCAGGTTCAATAGGCGATAGCTGGCTGGGCTACGGGCAAATGCATTTCGTCTACCTACCTACATATTGAAAATAACACTAACATTACTAACACTACATTTTAATCAAGATTCATCCGAATCTCATCTTCATCAACATTCTAATACCGAGTTATCTTCTATACCTTATCAAAACCAGAAGTCCTTTGAAGGATAAAGCAAGAATTCGTCGCATTCCGATGAAATTTTGCTCCTGGGTCAAAGAATTATAGCATGAACTTTTTTTTAGTACATTAAACAAATCATTGTCGTTTTTGGTTGGTTGCAAATTTTAGGGTTTAATATAAATTGAGAAATTCTTGAGAAAAACGATTGTCACGTTACGTTTCATTTGTTTGATTCTCTAACCGCAAATTAATTAACATGCGGACCAAAATATAAATGAGTCAATCAAACCGATTGATTGCATCTGCACGCACAACTTGCAACTCTTTGTCTATGCAACCCTTATTTCTATCCCTTTAATTAAAACAGCTTTCATGTTTTTTACTTTCTGATACTACCGAAGGTATTTATAGGAAAGTATCGGATTCACCCCAAAAATTCGTTGTCGAGTTTTCGACGGATCTCCACGACTCTCGCTTCCCTGAGTCCGAAAAAGTGGTTTTTGGCCTGGTGTCCATCTGTGTCAAGCAACGGATCCGAACGAAACTTGGTATACAGATTCAGTCCAACTGCGATCAGACCTCGTTCGAACTTCAGCAAAATCGGTCGGTAAAGAAGGGCACCAGGGCATATAAATTTGCGTCTCACTTGCAAACAAAAAATATTTTCTTATAGAGATTCCAATTTTCTACATATTAATGCGTATAACATTTTTTCGTAGGAAGCTTAGTTTGTAAGATATTAATTCCTAAAGTTTCACATTTGTTATAATCTCAACACAATGAATGGCCAGAATCTAATATACACATGTTGCTATGACGACGAGATGATTTAACAAACTATAATTCTATAGATTCTAGACATTCAAACTGAATACGGAGTGGAACACTAAGTATCGTAAAGTTGTGCGGTGTCCCGGACTGTATTTTTAGAAACTTATTAAATATATTGCTGTAAGTTTAAATGACTAATGATTGTCAATTAAAATCAAGTGTTTGATGATTAAATTGAACTTTGGCAATTCGTCAATCGATATTTAATAATAGTAATCAGTTAAATGGTCGTTAATATCTATCTTATCACTTCCCCTATTCCCCATATATAGAATCTAGCTGGGCCGTAGCCAGCATTATCGCATTTTTCCAATTTTTTTTAATTTTTTTTTTATTTTATATATAAATTCATATTACATTTATCCTAGGTACTATTCAAAACACCCAATACTCCCCCGAAAAATATCCTAGCTACGGGCCTGAACTTTGGCCACTATTATAAAGCCCCCACCTGAACCTTCTGCCATATTACAATATTATTTCGATTTTGTCAAGGGTATAGGTCTAATAATATGGTTTTTGGGCTTTCACGAGATTTCGTCGCGCTTTTACGGAAATTGAATAATGAACTAATCAAATTAAATCCGGCGGCCCTGGCGCTATCATACGAATGGAGATTGTTACATTGCAGGAATGGGGTCTGTGCATGTTCTTTTTTTAATACGATTTGAATTATTAATCCTTACATTTTTTAAATTTTTTTAAACATGGTTTTTAAACATTTTTTTAAGTTTGAAATTTGTTGACGTTATGACGCGCTAGTCTGACCGAAGACAGTCTTTGGGCCAGACGCTTAGTTCATTCGGCCCGAATCGGCATTGAATCGGCATAGGTCGACAAAGCGATGAATCATCTTTATTTTTTGCGGCATAGTACAGTTTAAATCTAGGGTGCATTTTGAAGAACCATTTTTAACAACAAATTTTTTTTTTAAATTATTGTTAGTACCATGTCGTATAATTAGTTCTATAGGTACTAACAATTTTTGGTACTTTTTTCCAATTTTAAAATTCATGCACAAACCCCATTGAGGAATGTTTGTTGTAGCCATGTTGTAGCAGCATTCGTTCTGCGGATGTCACTCCTCGATAGCGCCCTTTTGGTAGACCGTAGACGGAATCGATCTTGTTCCCGTCAAGATGTTAATTGGTTGTAATTTTAGTGGACTGTATATATTTAATTGAAATGGAGACCCAATGCTGGGCCGTAGTTCGCTGTCATGGCGCTCACGCCATTTAACGGACCAAAAAATGAGACAACGTCTTGCTACCAGCGCTCGAGCGTTACTGATTTTTTCACATGAACAATATAAAATTGACACATACAAACATAAACCAGCATCAAATATACAGTGTTATACAGTGTGCTTCAACAATGTTAATAAAACTGTCCTATAGCAAAACGTAAATGCATAGAAAGATTCGTGCCAAGGCCCGAAATTAAATTCTAATATAAATATTTATTTAGGGCTAGGTATCGTTCTACTTTTAGGGCCCTATCGGCCGATGGTGTCAATAATTGTATTCGGCGAAATCTGTATAGCTATGTAATAATTTGAAAATCTTCCAAAATGATTTTTTTTTGCTTTCTTTGTAGATGTTGTATATTTAGTTAGATGACTGTGATGGACGCCATTTTTGCAAAATGAAAAATGAAAAATATATAACTTTCCCCATACATTCTATTTAAATACGCCATGTTTTTAATTTCCTTTTTGTTTCATTTTAAAATTTTTCTATTTTTGTATTTATATTTCT
>JARJEB010020325.1:0-13832 GCA_030264535.1 Liometoxenus newtonarum | reverse complement strand
AAATTGTAAACGCCACGCACATACAGTTACTACTCTTAAACTTCTATTATACTATTACTTTTTTTTAGGGTACTATCAGTTCATTTTTAATTATTGAATCCATGTTTTTTTTAAATATTATACATATGAAAATATCCTAGCTAGAGATATATTATGCAAACAATAATAGTATTATTGTTCGGACAAATTAACACCGTTTGAAACATAGATCTAATACTATTAAAACTACTGGATGAACAGTAGGGAGAGAAATTGCGACCTAGTCATTTAGCAAGAGAGGGGTAAGACGGGGTCTACTTCATAACACTTTCGGTTTCAGGTTCTGTCTTATCTGTCAGTTTTGTAATTGTGCGTGTTTCCAGTTTTGTTTTTTCAGTTTTCAAATTTATATTAATAATGGTCAAATCTTGTGCAGCGTTTAATTGCAGCAATCGTTACTATAAAGATTCAGGCATATCATTTCATTGGTACGCTATAATTTATGATAAATGTTGTTCAAAATCCATTTGACTTTTGTGTATAACCTACAAATTTTACAAATTTATTTTAGTTTTCCTAAAAATGAAAGCCTTAGAAGAACATGGAAGAACAAAACGAATTGACTATGAACCATCCTTGAATGCAAGACTGTGTAGCGTACATTTTTCAGATTTCGTTGATAATGTAATATTGATTGACAATTTAATTTCCTATGCAGTGAAAGCGCAATGCCAGTGACAGTTTAATTGGCTGTGTAGTCAAAGCGCAATGACAGTGCCCCCTTCTATAGCGCGCTCTATCAATGTGAAAAGGACATGAGTAGGTACGAATTTTTACACATAAGGTATAGGGAAGGGATCATCCAGTAGTTTTAATAGTATTAGATCTATGGTTTGAAATCCTAATTACTTTCCTTGGCCAATGGAGATGTTCCTTGTTTCATTATGGTAACGTCACGGAGCTAATTTTAAGCAGCTGATCCGGACCACTATGGCAGATAAAAGGAACACGTTTGTACCGCCAAGGTTCGAATTTTCTTCGTTCGAGTTCGTGTTCTCCTCGTGAACGCAAACGAAAATACGAACTCGAACGAACACAATTGGAGCCTTGGATGTGTAGGGCTACGTTCAGAATGAAGGTGTTGAGTGGTCGTTACACACACCAGTGCTACATCGAGTTTATGAACGGCTTGGGGTAGACCTAAGGTGGGAGAAGCAAGTATTTTAGGGTTAGATTTGAAATTTGTTCAATTTCTGAAAAGTATTGAGAGAGAAAGTGGAAAGCTTCTGCACCACTTTGCTCAGCAATCATGTTGTCCACTTCTTTGTTGTATTGCCTATGCAATTATCTTCACATTGACTTTTGCTTGCCTTTTATTTAACTCTCCAGCCATTACGCCGGCCTCAGGAAAGTATGTTGTCATGCACTCCAAGTCCAAATTGCCTAATATGTTAATTTAATGCTTGATGACATCGTCGAGATATGCGAAACCAAAGATTCAGATAAAAATCAAAATGCCACTCAATCATATCACTCAATACTCAACTTGAGCGTGAGTCGACTGCGCATGAGTCGAGCGTCAACACAAGTCTCCCCGTCTCGAGTAGAGATGTGGTCGCTTCTCCGCATTTATGAACGATTTTGTGTGACGCCAGGGTAACAAACATCGTATTTATGAAGGGCTGGGTGTACCTTCTGTAAACCATTGTTCACTCAGTCAAGAGTTGGTATTTTTATACGCAAGCATATTTACCCAACATATGCTTGCGTTGACTTGTTTGAGTTTGACAATAAATAAAATCACAACAAGAAGAATAGGTTTACTTTTTAAGGCCAACATCAATAATTTGACCACAATTCTCCGTAAGTCGTTCGAAATTCTTGGAGAAGGAAATCATAAAATAAAGTTACCTCACGCTACCTTCACCTTACCCTCACCTTTTCATTTCGAACGCGGCCCAGCTGTAATCTAAAGCTTTACAAGAATACGCGTATGCGCAATTCTAAACGCATGCGCTTTGCTTGGAATCGCCTGAGGGTTAAGGTGCTTTTACAATTGAAAAAAATGAAATTGCGGCACAGAATATTGCGGAGAGCTTGTGTCGAGCTCTGATTGGCTGACTTGCGGAGCCCTGCAATTTGTAAATTTCACAATGAGAAGCTAGAAGCAAACTCCGCAATTTCATGCCCGCTAATGTAGAAACACCTTTAGATGTTCGTGACCGTGACTTTGGTGGCTCTCTAATGTCAACACAATACGCATGCGTTTCTGCTTTGTCCTCGCCTTTTTCATCGATTACGATTTACGATCAACTTCAAACCAACCTGGCGCTGGCGGCGAAGCGAAGCCGGAAGCGTCGTTTGATTTTGAACAAAATGGCGTCCGGTTTGAAGTCATTTTGAAGTTCAATTATTTTTGACGAATTTTTGTATGCGCAAAGAGCAAGGCCGGTAGGAATAATTACTACTCGGGTTTGATGATAGTTGTGTATGATTGCTTGTTCATGTTTATTCAGTATCAGTATAAATAGTATAAACAGTGTTACGGTATTGTGTATTGTCGAGGGAAGCGTTAAACGATACATTTATTTGTGCACTGCAAATATTTTTATTTGTCGGCTGCATTATGGATGATATCGAAGAGGTGCAGCTTCCAGGTTAGTGTAAATTGAAAATTTATAATGTCACATCATTTTTATCAAATTTATTACAACTGTTATCCCATCAGTTTACTCTTCGGTTTACATGTTCCAAACAGCGGCCAATTTTGGGTTAGTTTCAGTTATGCTCCTTACGAGGCTCCTTAGCAATCAAATAGCTCGTCAAATAAAAGATATGCATGGTTGGCAAAATTCAGTATTAATGTGGAAAATGTGAAAATATTAATTAATCTTGTAATTTATCTCATCTCCGAAAATTGAACATTTAAATGTGGTACTGTCTGTTGACCTTGATTTTTATTATGAATATTGCAGGTATAATAATCAAGCAAACAGTATTCAGCAAATGTGTCCTACTATTGTCAGTTTAACTTGAAACATTTTTTCAGTTCGGCGTACTCGTTCTGGTCGTGCTTTGGCGGAAATACCACCGAAAGTAACAAGAAAAGGAAGAAAAAAGGTTACTATTGATTCCTCAGATGTTGAAGAAAGTGATATGGAGAAATCGTTTGAGCAAAGTCAAGTAGTTGAACCTGTTGTTGAAGCTGTGGTTGAACCTGAAATTGAACAAGAACTACAAAGTGATAACGCGGTAGAAGCTAATGAAGTTAAATTGGATACGATTGATACAGAAATGGAACTAATGACTGTTGGAATGCCAGAAGATTCCAACAGTATGACAAACGATTTCAACTCGTTTAAAGGTGCAGAAAGTTCTTCAGATGCTATTAAAGAGGAATCAAATAGTTGCTTCGAAGATGGTTTCACAATGAGTGAAAATGGTAATGCTGCATTCGATGATGTTCTTATCAAAAAGATTGAGCAAGAAGTTGACATGGAACAAGATGAACAAGAATACCCAACTGAAACTAATGAGACACACGTGGATGCAAAAGATGAAATACAGGATGAACCACCAGCTCAGGCTGCTGATCCTGATGCTGAAAATATCTCTGAAGATGAATTACCTACAGTGCAAGCTGTAAAAGTACCTGAAACTGAAGAAGTGTCTGATGAAGAACTGCCCGGGCCAAGAAGAGCTGAACTTCCTGCAGACACAGAGGTAATCCATCAATTAAATAACAATGTAGGTTGCTAATATTTTAATTAGTACAAATCATTTGTTTTTATTAATTTTCGGTTTGCACGTTTTGCTAGAACGTGTCCGAAGAAGAGTTGGACACCGTTAAGAATAATAAAAGAAAATTCGAGGGTGACGACCATGGATCGCCTGCATCCGAAAATGAAAACAAAAAGCAAGCTGTTGAGAAGATTCCAGTTGTAGTTGAAGACGTTAAAGAGAAACCCAAGAAGTTGCCAGAGTTAGACAAGTATTGGAAAGCCGTTAATGATGATCCTTCTGATTTTACTGGTTGGACATATTTACTGCAGTATGTGGATCAAGAAGTAGGTTAACTATTTTAATAACATAATAAAACTGCTTTTGATTTGATCCGTATGTGTTTGTACTAGAGATGAGCGATGAATAGTTTCCATTTTGGACATTAGGACATTTAAGTGGACACGACACTTTCATAAATGTCCATAAATGTCCGGTAGTGGGGGAAACGCAAATTTGTGACCAAAATCAGGCACATAAGCTGAAGGTCACAAATTAGCCCTAAAAATAAAACATTGTGAGCGAGTTTGTGACCGGTTTTTGCCAGAGTTTGTGAAATGTTTCTAGTTTCAAATATGATCAAGTTTCATTCTACAATTTTTATAAAAAAGTGAGTCAGGTCCGTTTAACTGTCCTAAAATGTTATTTATTTGAAAAAATGTCTGCTGATTAATATCCAAAAATGTCCGGACATTTATCCGGACACTTATTAGAATATATATCCAAAAATATATGTCCGGACAATAATCATCTCTGGTTTCTACTAATATTTACTGTTCGAAAGCAGCTAATATAATAAGATAGAGTACATCATGGTTTAGTAGCCGAAGACTATATGCAGGTGCATACAGGTGCACTTCAAGATAAACCTATGAACAATATCTTTCAGATTAAGTAGTTCAACGGAAGAGTACATCGTAAAATCCGCTAGTATTTATTTTGTTCTCATCTCACGCATTATTGCGTATTTAACATCAATAAGTTTTACATTGTAAATGAAATCAATGGCGCGATGTATTGTACAAATTCAAGATATTTAAAACTTAGCATAATGACGTTATTGGTGTTTGTTTAGAATGATATGGAAGCAGCTAGAGAAGCATATGATGCATTCCTCTCTCATTACCCATACTGCTACGGTTATTGGCGGAAGTATGCTGATTATGAAAAACGCAAAGGCAACAAGAAAAAGTGCGAAGAGGTAACGTACCGGTGTCACAAACATATTTGCATATTTTAGTACATATACATATTTACTTAGTAATTATTTTGCAATCCCCACAGCTCTTCGACGGCTGCACTACTAACTGCTGTTATTATGAGATACATATACTTATAAAGTTCATTGTATGTTATTTAAGGCTGTACATTGTTAGGTTGTATATTATTTTTGAGATATCACAAAATGTTTTGTGTATTATATTTTATATACATACATTATTGAAAATTAACCAGATATCAGTGAGCAAGGGCTCTTGGTTTTGGAGAAATTGGGTTCGCACCGGTGGAAATCTCCAGTTAATAGAGCAAATGTAAGGACAAAAAATGATACGTACGAATTCGGTACATAAGTTAGGTCAAATCATTCATTTATACAAAGTATATATAAATAATAACAGTATACAATTTAATCAAAATCATTTATCTTACAGGAACTAATGTTTGATGCTTATTTCTTGATCCTTGACAACAGGACAAACACGGAAAGAAATATGCATCAAGTGTTAATTCATTACTATAATGTTAATGATTCTGTGTGAAGGTCTTTGAACGTGGACTGAAGGCCATCCCGCTGTCCGTTGATTTGTGGATCCACTACTTGATCTATGCGAGAACATCAAAGCCCGACGACGAAGACTTCATTCGAATGCAATTTGAACGGTCTCTCGAATCCTGCGGATTAGAATTTCGTTCCGATCGACTGTGGGAGAACTACATCAAATGGGAGGTAGAGAGTAAGCGTCTGCTAAATGCGACACTCATATACGAAAGACTTCTTGCCACTCCTACTCAAGGATATTTGCAACATTTCGATAAGTATGTTCTTATTGTTAAATTTCCTACAAATGTGGTATCATTTTTGCTTTGCTTCTTGACCATATTAGTTTCCAAGAACATGTTCTAACGAATCCGCCAAATAAAGTATTAGAAGTCGACGAGTTTCTTGCGCTGCGAAAAGAAGTCAAGGCACTGCTCAAACAAGATGCTGCTGATGTGGCTGACAATCCGGAAATTCCTCCAGGAGAAGATAGCGAAGAGGTAATGTTGAAATTTAATTTGTTTACCATAAATACTAAAATTTAATTGAATTAGAATACGGATGAAGAGACCAAAGCTATCAGGGAACGAATTGTATCAATTAGACGGAAAATTCACAAAAATACTTCTACTGCAGTCACAGCACGATGGAACTTTGAAGAAGGGGTAAGAAAACATTTGATGCTATTTGTTATTCAATGTTTTGGAGTAGTTATGAGGTTTGTTTCAACAAGCTGTTTGAAACTTATCCGTTTTTACTGAGAATAAGTTAAACAAGCTTAGCATTTGCGTCAGTTTTAAGATTTACCGGAAGAAATCTAACAGTTTTATGATGAGTCTGTCTTTGATCGTTTTATGGCGTTGTTCTAAAACGGTTCTGCAACTTCGGTTAAGAAGATATTACGCAGTGGCCATCTGACAATAAAAATATGCTGTTTTGTCTTACACAACTCTCATTTAAATAAAGACTTACAAATATTTTATTTCCTAGATAAAACGACCCTATTTTCATGTCAAACCACTAGAACGTTGCCAACTCAAGAATTGGCAAGACTATTTGGACTACGAAATTTCGCAAGGAGACAAATACCGCATAATCGTCCTGTTCGAACGATGTTTAATTGCATGTGCTTTATACGAAGAGTTTTGGCTCAAGGTAAGTAAATAGTTTGATAAGATTGAATCGATAATGCAACTAAAATTCATTTTTAGTTTGTACATTATTTACAAGGTCTAGATGACGAATCACTTCAACCAAAAATTAAAGATGTCTTCGAAAGAGCCTGCACTATTCATCACCTTAAAAAACCGAACGTTCACTTACAATGGGCATTATTTGAGGAGTCCGTTCAAAATTATAATAAAGCCGCTGAAGTTTTACAGAATCTTGAAAAATCGGTACCTAACTTACTTCAAGTTGCTTATCGACGGATCAACTTGGAACGACGTCGTGGCGACCATGATAAATGTTGCCAGTTGTACGAACACTACATTAACAATTCGAAGAACAAAGTTATCTCAACAAATATGGCCATAAAATATGCTCGGTTTACGTATATGTTACTGAAAAGCAACGATAAAGCTATTGAAATTGTGAACGCGGCTATTGCAAAGGACGCTAATAATCCTCGATTAGTTTTACAACTTATCGATTTAACACTGCATCAAGAGAACATCAAAGAAGAAGATGTATTGAGAATTATTGATTCTTTCTTAGATAAAGAGTCCACTGACATTGACCAAAAAGTGATGTTTTCACAAAGAAAACTTGAGTTTTTGGAAGATTTCGGAGCTGATATAGCGTCAGTGCAGAAGGCTTATGAAGAGTATCAGAAATACATTAAAGCGAGCAAGGATAATAACAAAAAGAAAGATAACAAAGTGTAAGTAACATGTATCTATCGCATCACTTGTGACTTAAGCATATTCCGTTCCATTTTTTATAGTGATACAGCCAAGAAGGATAAAAACATCACTTCCACAACATCCACCTCCAATTCTTACAACAATTACAGTAACTATAGCGCCTCAACGGCAGGTTCGTATCATTACGGTAACTCGCAGCAAGGTGCTTACAGTCAGTATCCGCAATACGGTCAAGGTGACCAGTATCAATATCAGGGATGGCAGTATCAAGGTAATTATGGAGGGTATAATCAATGGGGCGGCTACGGAAGTGGTTACAGTTATCAATAGTTCATGATTTTTAATTTTTTCATTTATCATTTATCACAAGGAGTAAAAGTTCTTGCATCGGTTTTACAGTTATTACATTATGTGAAGTCCAAGGGTTTATGTTTTCATAATTAATCACAAACATTTAACAGATAAAGATGTCTGTAATTTTTCCCCATCGACAATTTGAATAAATAATTCAATAAATATTTAAAATTTATTATTAAATTAAGTACAAATAGTAATAATAAATCAATCTTAACGATTTATATCAAATAATTGTCTTCATAACATTCCCTTAATGTAAACAGTTTATCAAGGCACTCTTCAAATTCATCTTTCCCGTATCCAGATTCAATGAATTGGTGGAATCTGGCAAATCTTATCTTTCGTGTTTCCGTGTGTAATTTTTCCAACATCGATCCCATCTCAGATCCTGTGTGCAATCCAGCTAGGACTGGCACAGAGTCAACACCTAAATTTTATATTTACAAAAAATTGAATATTGCCATGAAATGATTTTCTGTTTTTGTTTCTTGTAACTTACCAATATTCTCTGTCCTTCCGTTAGGCATAATATTTCCTTGAATTCCAACTTCAGGCCTAAAGATTTGTGGAAAAGGTGGCTTGACACATAAACCCTTTTCAACACTCGTAACATTAGTAACACTACCATGAGTTGTAAATGCGTAATACATGTTCAGCATTTCTGCAACACTGTGGCACTTGTATGCTGGCATATCCTGCTGCTTCCCCGCAAGAGAAAGAGGCCTTTTTAACCGATCTTCAGGAATCCCTCTCAATGTGACTACCTGCATCATTCTGGTATCACCTAAAGGTAATTTTTATGTAATTAGAAATACTTATTAGTATGGTGTCAGAAATATACCTATTTTACACCTTGGTGTGACGCTATGAGCTAAAGGGCCATCCCAATTATCAAGACAGTCGATGAGATCAACACCTTGATTGACAGAAAACGGAAGACATAAACTACCGGCGACAGCTTTACGCTTACTTGACGTCAAATCAACTGCCAGATCACAAAGTAAGTAATTAGTTGATTTTAGGCGGTATTTGAGTGTGAAAGTATCTATAGCTGACGCTATTATTGCGCTTGAATGATACGGCAATTCCACCTAGAAAAATCTATTACAATTAATTCGAAAACATATGTTGTTTGGCGGTTGGTCTTACTTTATAATCTAAGTGATTGAAATCAATTGCGGGACCAGGTTGTCGCCAACCATTCTCTGAAGTTGATAAAGGTGTAAATAGAGATGCTTCGTCGGCAAGGTACATGTAAGAAAATGCAAGATTCAAAACGCGAATGGAATCTTTCAGTTTTGATTTGCTCTCTTGTTCTTCACCACTGCAACATGGATAGGATCCTGGTATAAGAGGCATTGCAAATATAGTTTTAGTATCATATTCGTCGCTCAAATATTCAATGCAGGAAGTTGCTAAACCAGAAAATCCATCTGTTGAGTCCATTAGTACATGGAATCCCTAAAAACGTGTGATTATTTGAAATCAATTAGAGAACAATATATTACTTGAAAATTGTCACATTCTTCAATGTACAGTCTAATTTTGTCGGTAAATTCATCTTCGTAATCATGAGTTTTCCAAATACTACAGCCTAGAGGAAATGAATCAAATTCATTGTTAAAGTTGTCATGTTCATATTCATTTACAATGTTTACTGTCCTTGGGTGATATCTAGTGTAAAGAAAGTCACTCCACACATCAACTTCGTTCTCTAAAATTTTTAATGACTCCGCTGTAGGTTTCTTGTTAGCTTCGAGTGCTGTTTGAAAATCATTTTTATTCCATTGTGCATCTACTTTAAGTTCGGGTGGCTTAAACCAATTTGCATCAACTTCATTCCCAATTCCATGTGGTTGTGATGCGTATAAATTTCCTTCCCTTGGCAATGATTTTAGGCTTCCTTTTAAATCTGCCAGGAGCACTCTTGGTGTATAAGTGACTTCTCCCTTAAATTTAAAAACCATTAGTACATTTGTAGTTAATTGTTATTGAACGTACTTTAGTTGTTAATCCTTCCCTAAATAGCACATCGTGGTTTATTTCCGATGTTTTATTGCTGTTGTATTCAAAACTTAATTCTTGCGAATTCCACCAATGTGCCCCAACGAAGTTGGAATAATGACCAAATTGAAGAGTTACTATTTCTCGAGTATTCATTTTAGAAGTAATTATTAAATTTTCTTTTTGTTCTCTCTGCGAGTTTGGCCTGCAACGTATTCTAACCTTACTTTCCTTATTGTTGATCGAAATACAATGACCAACGATGCCTTTGCTTTACGTCGAAAAATAGAAAGAATGTTTCTTGAAAGAATGTTTAATGTTCAAACAATGACTGAATTTGCATTTATATGCGTCCTATTGCAGGTTTTAAATTTGGCGCCCTTTCTTAGTAACAATAGGCGTATTTCTTTGTGTTTAACTTTTTGCACGCGTTAAAGTTAAAGCTGTTTTTTTGTACCCATTCAAGCTAAAGAGTTCAACATTTCTAACCCTCGTCAGAGACAGTTAGAAAAGTTAAAGCATGCGCAGTTGTGACTTTACCTCTGAATAGAATGCGTCATGTTTTACCGCCAGATGTCACGCGTTTAAATTTGAGATTAGCATTTCTGCTTCTCGTTTTTGTGCAAGAAAAATATGGATTTTTCCGATCTAAGTAGAAGTTGCTGAATATTGAAGGGCAAATTTATATGTTTGACTTGAAAAGTAAGTACTTGAAGTTCTGAAAACGGTCACGTGCACCATCAGTTTCACGAACCATTTCTTCGCTTTCACTTTAACTTGTCAGAAAAATTACTTACAAAGAAATACACCTATTCTTGAATGGGTTTACTTTTCTCGCTTCGCTACCGCTCTACGATACAAGAGGGCGCCAAAGTCTTCACACAGCGTGATTTCAAACGTCTGTTCCGTTTTCCAATGTTTCATTGTTTCCATGATTTTGGTAATTGCTTGCGAGTAGAATACGCCGTTCCAAATATATAAACGATATATCTTCGTGTGACTCTGCATATTAACATTAACAACTAGTGAAAGGTTACCCCAGGAATCTGTTCCGATGCTGATTGTTACAACAACGTTCTGGGATAATTACATTCTCGCTGCTAAGTGCTCGCTTGCTCAGTCCCACTCAGTTCGGTTTTGGTTTCGGCAGATACAATTCACATGGGAATCAGGTTCAAGCTTCATAACATACTTACGAACGTGAAAAATGGAATTAACATTGTGCAGTAGCACGATGAACTTGGACTAAGGAAATTATTGCTTCATTTCACTTACGCCAAAGCTTGCCTCATCATAAATATTGAAATATCTTACAAGTAAGTACATGCCTATCAAACAAGTTTCTTTTTTATTCGCACGGGAAACATTTGCATCCGTATGTACGATTTGTTTTTGCCGTTTACCGAGACTAATGATTTTGTATTTGCTGATTTAAGGTACAATAAATGAAGAATATCATCATTTGGAGGACCAGTGGACTACATACAGTGGACAACATAACATGCTTCTTCTCGGGGTGCAGAAATTAAGGTAGGATCATATTTGTATTTATTCGAAAAATATACTTCATAAAATTTAATGTTTTATCATATGCATGATTTACTTTAATACAAATAATAGATTTGTATTTGCCACTCATCGTTTGTGTATCATCCTATCATCGGTAGCCGAGAATTAATTTATTTCAAACGCTTAATTGCATTAATTGTCGGTTTGCTAGACTTACTGACAAGGGGGCGGAAATTTGCCAGTAGATTAAGATAATAGCTGGTAAATTTTGCGCTAATTTTACCGCCAAGCTTAGCGGTCAAATTTTCTTGATTTTGCCGGGAAATTTAGCTGAATATTACCGGTAACTTGGCCTATAGTAATTTCACGTTAATACTGAAACAGCCAGAAATAACTCAAAACTGCTAAAAACACTTTGAAGGGATAATGTCTAAGTAATTCATTATATTTGTTTCAGTTTGCTAATTCTATTTGTTTTTATAGGTGGCCAATCGTACCACGATCAAAGACTAATACAACATGATGAGACTAGATGAGACTAATACAACATCACATCGTTGTAACTACTTGAACCTACAACGAACTGGACTGCTCAGCAGGTCTTTGCACTGCACTACCAGCTCTTCGCAGTATATCCTTAAGTTTAGTGTAGATTTGTTCATGTTAGGATTGTGGCAATTACAAAAAACCGACTCACATAATTATATTATAGTCGTGTATTGAATTTTAAGTATTTAAAGATGTGCTGACCTTGTAGGCACGGGGTTGAACTGGCAAGTTCGTTGTCTCTTGTGACAAGTCAATTTAAATATACGGCCGAAAACCGTTGGTACATGAATGCCAGAAACTCAAAAATATCTTAATTTCTTTGCATTGCCACTGCTTGTAGGTAGCATATAGTGATCGTAACATTTTCTATTAGACAAAAACAATACTAATTTTGAATCCCAAACTTCTAGAATAGCTAACAAAATTGTCTCGGTTGATGGCTATGTTGTAGAACGCGGCGCAATACACTAATCAAACCACAAGACTGGCCAGTGTCATCGAAATGCTCTCATATCCAAATAGCTTAAACTGTATGTTAGCGGATTCGTTCTTTCGGCAACAAATATTGTTGTGATTAATGGAAATCTATTACGACTAATTAGAAGTAAGTTAAAAGCCAACTAAGATTATAATCACATGCTAATGATCAGTTTTTTTTCGGTACTTAATTATGCACTTGAATGTATTCCGAACATAGCATTGATAATAATCGTATGTTGATAGCAAGTGAACTCTGCATAGTTAAAACTCATACATATTGAATGCACGTACGAAAATTAACTTTACATATGAGGTTTAGCAACATTAATTCGGGAATTCCTTTTTCTTTAGTGCGATTTTATTTAATATTGTAACGGATTTAAATAATACTGCAATTCTCTCGCGAAATTGGGACCTGATTTTGGATTATTTTTAACAAAATCTACTTCCTAAATACGTGAGTAAAAAAATTCAAAGTTAAAACAAGGCAAGGCGTTCTTATATGAATTTTAACTCCATTTGTATGAGAATCCACTGTGTTGTAGTGTGAATGATGGCTCGTTGGTCAGCCTTCACAGGTTTAAATCCGGCTCGCGGGTATGGGTAGTACTTTTAGTGGGGAAAAATGCATTTGCGTTGCATTGCCAAATTTGTAGTTGAATTGTAAGTTACACTATGTTTATATTCAATTCAAAGGAGCTCGCCAATGTACTATCAATATATCATATGATAGTACGTTGCGCGTGTATCAATGTAGGAAAAAAATACATTTGCATTCCATTGGCAAATGTAAAATTGAATCGTACTTACATTAAATTCAATGGGGCTCGGCAATGTACTATCATATGTGATGGTATGTATATTCCGTATACCATTCGGGTGTACGCAGAGATGTATGCAAACGCAAGTGTTTTATGTCGAGTGTACAAAGTACAATCAATATTCAATAAGTACTTGTAAATGTAATAGGGCCGAATGTTATATGAAATAGGCTTATTATATAAGTAGTTAATAGTGCGGGGTTCAAAGTAAGAGTAGGACGGCTTGGAAAATAGTTCCCAAGTCGGTCACTCGCTCATTTGAAGTACTACAGCTGGAAACTTAGAAAATAGGATGCGGAAATATCTTAAAACATAATAAAGTTAAATGAAGTGAAACAAAAATCTGAATTTTATTTGTACTATTTTTCCACCACTTATTTTTCTCTCCACAAAACTTTCCCACTACTGGGGTACAGCAGCTCATACCAACATTCAAATCATTGAAAGATTTGAAGCGAAAGTAGTGAGAATGATCGTGAATGCACCCTGGTTTGTTCCAAACAGCATCATTAGTCGTGACCTTCAAGTTAAATCTGAATTGGAGATTCCAAAATCATCCGAACAAACTTGCCAAGAAACTCACTTCCGGACATACAAATCATAGACTAAACCGGCACTATCCACTGGATTTGGTAAGATGAGTACCAAAATATGAAGAGGTATAGCCACTGGGAGAATACCTACAAGACAAAGAACAACTGCCACTACATTTACTTATTGTCAATTGAT
>JARJEB010020315.1:0-12128 GCA_030264535.1 Liometoxenus newtonarum | reverse complement strand
CTGTCGGTGTGCTTTAGCAATGCAAGTCCACACTGCCATGAGATTGACTCGTTTATTTTACCGTGGAACATAGGCACATAGTACATGCTATGTTCCACTTTAAAAGAATCGCTCTGTATATATATATTATAAAGAGTAAAACGAACACACAAAAGAAACGGTAGCCGCACGTAGTTGCCAAGCTTTTCCCTCGGCAAAACCCAGGACTCTCGAACCGAGATCGGCGGATCGGCTAATTTTATTATCTTTACGCGAAGGCTTTACGCTTCTACTCCTCGCGACCCTTCTCAGCACTCCGCCACGGCGTGTCTCTTTTCTATCTATTACAACCGACGTTGTTTGAAACACAAGCAAAGGCGAGGCGAGAATGGTCGAGAAAACTTATCGTTGAAGAGATAACGCTTTTAGTGGCAAGAATCGGAAAGAGGGAAAAGTGGTGTAAAGAGAGGAATGAGTCGCGGAAAAAGTGGGAAGGGTGAAAGGTGAAAAACTCACGTACTTACTAGTTTAAACCTTATCTATTTTCTCTCTGTCTTTTTCGAACTTCAAATTGCTTTAAAACCCATGATTTTTAATGTTTTACTTTTAATTATAGTAAATTTTTCCAATTTATCTGTCAAATAATATAGTTCAGTTATTCTTTGTTTATTTGAAAACAATAAAACTAAATGTAGATTGATATTTACGGTGCAAAAGCGCATTTGTGGCTTGAAAAAATGTCTACACATAGAAAAAATAGAATGATTGAGATTAATTCGCGTTTTTTTTTGTTGCCTTTCTTCGTATATGGGTTCGAAATGGTTCATTCGAACAAGTGAAAATTGTATACGGATTGTTGATGACTATTGCCCCGTTGAGTTTTATATATTTCAAGCCTTTATATATTTCATCGGTCCCATGGTCCTTTAGTCCTTTAGCGACTCCCATACATTGCTAGAATCCTGTCTAACCGAACACAGTGTGGGGTAAATCCGACTGGAAATCCAACAGGAAAATAAATAGCGACGGGGGCAAACATCTGAATTTTCCCTAAGTGTGTATTGCTGTACCGTCTCTAACCCATCCATATATCTGCACAATACCCTTCCTTTTCTACGCATATATCTTTGTTTCTTTGTTTGCTCTTACACTTTGCAACGACGCTCCATACGGGTTGTGACCTTTCGGCACTCGCACTCGCATAGTCCTTCAGTCCTTCATCGGAACTCTTTCTTTAATAAAATTTGTTACGTCTACTCGCACCACAACACAAGTTTAGTTTTTGGTATTAGTTGCATCTCTGGTGGTTATATACATAAAGAAATGTGAAAA
Organism: Liometoxenus newtonarum; assembly: GCA_030264535.1. Lineage (NCBI taxonomy): Eukaryota > Metazoa > Arthropoda > Insecta > Coleoptera > Staphylinidae > Liometoxenus > Liometoxenus newtonarum. The sequence goes on along the minus strand of JARJEB010020315.1, from coordinate 10,817 downwards.
TGTCGGTATACTATAGAAACAAACAAATATGAGGCACACATTGTAATATTCACAGAGCCGTATTTCACTGATGTTTTGTATACTGTGTTCACCGAACACATACAGTAGATACATTGTGCGCATCACCCAGTTTCACTTGTTAAACATTAAAATACGCGCGATAATTCAAAGACATTGACCCGTTTGACAAATACGAGACATACTTGCTGCGTGCAACCAATAGCAACATTCAATTAAAATTTGGCGCTCATTTGTGAAAGGATCACTTACTGAATGCGTTCGCCGAACGCAGTTTAACAGTGCGTAATATTCAGAATATTTTTTATTTAAATCCAACTCTGATTATTCCCACACTGGTGGCCTTGTACATGAGGTATCTATGTATCGTATATCTACAATGATATGGCGTTTGCGTTGGTGTTGGTAGTATCGTGAAAATTTATTGCGTCACATTTATTGTCATCAGCGTGACCGCTAATGGTCGCCCGGAGTGCGGACCTATGTCCGACTGTATTTAGAAACTCATAAATCTCGCGGCGCGCTCCTCCAGCCACTACGCGACTCGACTTTTCTCATTTCTATCGTTCAACTCATTCAAATGCGTATGTTGTGTCGGTCGTGCAGTGTGCATAGTAGTCTGTATAGTCAACTCTCAACCAGTAAACTAAACGAGCATAGTAAACAGAAAACCAGTCCAAAACAAGATAGGTTCTGTTGGTGGTTGCCCTCTAGTTGTTTATATTGTGGCTGTTTGCCGTATTTCAATTAAAATTTGCATTGTTTTAGAGTCAAATATGTTCGATGTAAAATATACGACCCGGATAACATCAGAATGAGTAATTAAGGAAAAGAACTCGTTTTCACATTATCAGAGTCTTTTCGGATTAATTAATTTAGTTGCTAGTAGTTCATTATGAAAAATCTGTCAAAACTGCCTGCAAACTGGAGAATCAGTCGTGATGACAATACTTTTGTAATTCAGTTGAAAAAGGAAAAGTAAAAACAAGACGACCAAACAAGGTCAAAGAAAATGCATAATTTTATCAGCAACTTTTATTTCTTTGGATCTTTTATTCTTTTTGTCTTCACGAACGCCTTATTGTGATTCCGTCCATTACTTTTTGGCTGGATGAAACGATCCTTTCGTTTACGTCCGTATCGGACAATTCCGCAACATAAATTTGCATATTCGGTTACTCCTTCTGTCTGTAGATCGACACTGTCTTCTTAGTTGACTTTTATTTTTATGAACTTTCCTCAACTCTTATCTTCATCTTTATCTTGATCTTTTATTGTTACCATTAACTTCACTCCGGGAAACATGAGCATTTTCCAACTGGACTATACTTGTCTGTACGTACGTCTTCCTTTCTTCATCTTCTTCACTGTTGGTTTTTTATTCGTTTGGTTCTAGTTCTTCTTTTTGTTTCTACATAGTTTACTCTGGAAATAAAATGAAGGCTTTCTTCAACGTCTCCAACCATAAATACAAGGTTGATATTTTCACATTTTAGTGTTAAGCTAAGTTGAAATCACTCGACTGAACGTATCTACACGTAACTAAGTAGATGACTGAGTGAATCTCCTCTCTTCCCTGTGGTCGTATTCCTGCTACAGCTCCAGCTGGTTGGCGGTTTGTTATGATTTCAAGTTACTTCAGCAGGTTCAAGTCGAAGTCCTCATACCGCATGATTCTTCGACCTCATAGATTCGGGCAACCTTGGGTTGGGTGTTCCTCTTGTCAGTCCGTCACCCCCCTTTTGGCCCCCCGTACTGCGTTACTACCCAACTTACTAACCAAACTTTGCCCTCTTACTGTTTGTCTTGTCTTACTTATTTGTTAGTAAGGTGCCTTATTACCAAAACACAGGGAGTAACAGGGAACTAACACTACGCTAGAATTGCAGAATGAGGAATGGGAAATTTGCTAGAGTGAATATGACCGCAAGAAGAGTAGGTAAGAAGATTCAAGCAACTTAATTACAAAATCATAAATCCAATTAGCGAGCGCGCGCTTTCGCTTCATGTGGCTACGGCTATTGGGCTGATGCTGAAATGGCAGGATGGTCTGGATGGTTGGTTGAGTCGTTCTCGAGTCGCTCGGTTTTAGGTGTTTAGCCTGCACGTCTCTTCATACAACCCCCCCCCCCCCCAACCAGGCGCTGATTCGCGTAACGTAACATTCTACCTCTAACCGGTATATGTACGGGCATGTACAAAGTCACACTTACGTGAAAATTCTTGATGCTTGTAATATTTGCACAAGAAGACAAGCCTAGCACAGTACTGTGGCCTGCTTGCTGCTCTGCCTCCGACTTCTACACGTCCTTCTATGGTTAACTTATTACACGAGAGGCACGAATGGAGATTCGAGCATGAGGGATTTTAACTACACCAACTACTCCTTTTCCACCTAGCTTTAGTTGAATTAGTACCTAAATCAAGAAGGGATAGTATCTCCGAGACCAACCGGAATTACTAGAAATTACACATGGGGAGCTTGATTGAAACAACAAATAATTAATATTTACGAGACCCGCTCTTGCATTGTAGGTATTATACACTTTGCATTATTATTCACCTGAAGGTACATCAGGAATTGATTTGCTCTTTCTAAGTCTTACCTTACCGGTTACCCTACCTTAACGGCGTAACGTAACATAGTGGTAACCGGTAACCTAAGAAAATTGGCTGTTTCCCTGGCAAGGTCGTAAACTAATTACTACATACAGTAGTAGTAGTAGTCTTACTCTATTACTCTAACTATTGTAATTTAGCAAGACTATATAAACTGGTATTTGTATTAGTGAGGCCCATATATTGAAGGAAACTTCTTGCTTTTATGAAACATCCAACATCCTCCAGCAGCTCCAATACCGGTGCTGCGTGATGTTTTGCCCATGTACCAAGTTCAACTTAGTATACGTATTTACCAGATATAGCAGCAGTCGTTTTTAATTACAAGAAATATTATGTTCTGCTGTAAGAACAGCACACCGTCGCTTGTCAGTCTACCTTATTATATTATGCAAGAACTCCGCTGTTCGGCTCGCATACTGCTCTTGTTCTACTGTAGAAATACGCGTTAAGCTTGCTGGCGAAATGAATGATATACGATCTAGCGAGTAGGTAGTCGTCCTGCCTGTTAGCCGTATTAGCAACACGCTAACCAGTCATGTACCTAGTCGTTGCTTTTTGAGCACAACTAACGTGAGAGCGAGTGGGGTAGTTTTTAATTTAATTCCGTTTTCACCGCATGTCCCAGCTGGAGTGATTAACCTGTCTAACGATCGTAGCAGTTTTGTTCGTTTACACCATCCTTAATTACCACCATCTCCCTCTTTTCCTAGTTTTCCTTCAAATCCAAAATACTCGCATGTACCTGCTGCTGTTGCTCTTGCACTATTCACGTGCCCATACATATACGTATATATAGATACATAAAGTTCATCTCATTCGAAACCGTAAACCTGGATTTTCTCACTTAGCCATTTAGCACATGCTTGTGTTAATATGGATATTACAAGTAATATGAAAACATGCAGCACATGGAAATGATATGCTGATGCTGATACGATGATGAACTTTACATCTACCATACCATACCCACATCTATATCATTGCACGGCAAATTGCTTTACCTCTGAAGGAACATTTTGAGTGGATGGATATGAAGGTTTTTGTAAGAGGGTTCTGGCTTGTGAGGGCATAACCTTGGTGCGTAACATGTACTAAGGGATGGATACATGATGAGCGTTCATAATCAAATCGTAAATTTCAGTTTGATCTATTACCATGCAAGGTAGGCTGGTAACCCGATGTAGAATGAGTTAGGGCTGAACGGTAGGTATTACACGCACGATTCTCTTCAGCTTCGTGTATTAGCCCATGTTTACCGAAGCCACTTGCTCCTTCTATATCTAGTACTAGTACTTGTAGTATTGGTGCTTTTATAGCTCTTGTTGTAAGCACTCGTCTATACATGCGTATAATACTGTTGCTCGCTGTATAAGCTTTGGTAATGCTGTTGATAGCATACCGAACACTTGATGATATATGTGAATATGCGATTCTATGGTTTTGGAATGTCTACCTATATAGGTATATGGTCAAGGTGTTGAATACAATTGTATTTACAGATTCGTGGGCACAAATTGAATATCCAGTGGACGTACTTCGAAATTATTGAATATTTTTAATATGCCGGCTGTATATTTAATTAATGAGGAGAGAAGCATCTCGTTGATTCCATAGTTCTTGCACGGGTTTCCTTTGCGATTCCCTTGACCAGTTTACTTTGAATTGTTATTTTTATAGAACACTAGGTGTGACGTTAGTGTAAATAAAGATGGTATGGATGGCATGTGGGCATGTAGGGATAGCACCTGCTGCCCTGCCTCGTATTCCCGAATGATTTATGTCTAATTTGCGCTAACCGAGGGATGCGGATCGCGCGCTGGGAGGACGATACGGGTATAACGGACGCATAGAGCACAACACCATCGTAGATATCTGCGAATGCTTTGTGGGAAGCAATGAAGTAACCAGCACTATGTGAAGCAAGGATGGATGCATGCGACGGGTATAGAGGAGGAATATGAGGGATGATTTAGTCATAAAGCATTAGAGATCAACTCCACAATCTACATGGCCAGGGTGGGAGCGCAATTATTTTTTTAATGAATAATAAAGTCCTCCTAAATCCCAGAACAAATCAACTGCAGTTAATACGGAATGAAGTTTTATTGTGTCAGATTAAATGATATTTTGTTGTTCGGTTGTGGTGGGGACAATATTATTTCTAAAACCGGTACTGTCCTTAAACATACAGATGTGATTGTAATATGCGTATGGTTTGACTGTACTTTACCCTACCCTTACACACAACTATTTTGGGCAAGAGTAAGCGAATGTCGGTGCCGTAACCCAATTTGCTTAATTGTTCTACTCTCTCGTTTATTGTAAATGCACTGCCACGTCGGGATAAACTAGATCATGTTGATCAACTCATACTTAAGTAAATTACTCATTCGCTAATTGTTATTCCCCATTACTTCTTGATATATCCGTATGAACGTTTTATTCGCTTAGTTTTCGCCATGTCGCTTATCAATTTGATTAACCAATAAGATTATCTAAATTTGTTTGGATTCACAAATACGTGAATATTGAAGACATATGTTAACTGTGCGGCTCAGTATGAAATATGAACGACTATTAAGAATCAGAGGGGTGTGGATTGTAGTCGGTGAATTCTGGATTTGGCGATTTAGATTATTTGGATTTTGGTGTTCGGGGATGGAAAGTGTTAGTAATATAGATAGGAACAGAAAAGTAGTAAATCATCGAAATCGGATAAAGATTTACTGATGCGATGTGCGATTCTATCCGATGATAACTGCTAACTGGCGAATTGCTACTCTGCTTTCGTCTACTCCGCATCTAACCCTCCCCCCAATTCGTATCTACACTACAGTGCAGTGGTGTGGTGTGGTATGGTGTGGCGTGGTGTGGTGTGGTATGGTGTGATATGATATATAGCAATGTAGCGGTAGGAATAAAAATAAGTAGGAAATAGGTGGAAAAGCGTGCAAAAGTGTGAACACGAAGAGATCACGATGAAGAGAAGTGTTAGTATTAAAGAAGGAAAGGGTTAGTTGTTCGGTTGCTTAGGGAAAAAGATGTAACACCACGCCATATAGTAGAATTGTATACGGATGGGTACCAAGGATGAAGGGATGGATAAATGATACGGCCAAACGGTCAGAATACAAATGGCTAGTTTATTTCTCTTTATCATCATCCTTTGTCTTGTTTTCTTGGACATTATTCTTCTCTTTTCGTGGACGTTTTTTGATATTTCTTATTTTCTAATACAGTATTTTATTCGCCTTTATTTCTTAGTTGTTTATTCTTTTATTAAAAAGCAAAGAAGCAAAAAAGCTTTAAAGAAGATTTAAGAAGCTTTATGTTGTTTGTGTTTTTGAAAATAAACAAACAAATCGCGCGAACAAAGGACACTGAATTGAGGCAAATGCCGACAGAAAAGAGTTTAACAAGTATACGCGAATAAAAGAAATTGCTTTTCGCACATTTCTTTCCTTTTTGTTTTTGGTTGATTGCTACTGTGGATGGCTATGGATATCTTACAATTGCATGTAAAAGTTTTGCAAGATAAAAGGCAAGCAAAAACTTAGGTATACATCTTGCAAATCCAAGGGCAGTGGTTGTCAACTAGATAAAAATAAAATGCAAATGATTAACAATAAAATTATTTCGACACGAATTATTTACTTTGAGAAATAGAAAGTGTTATGTATCTGATTGCGATTAGACAATCAACACGAGTCAACCGTCAAGTCAATTTAACAAGTGACTTTATTGATAAGAGAAGCGATTACTTATGGCTTAGCCACAGAATAATGCAAATAGCAAATTCAAATTTCCCGCAAGTTACAATCCAACCTCCACACAAAATAGCTGACACGCCAAACGAGGCCTGTTGAAATGCAATGTAAACGACACGAAGTGAACCTTCTGTTTTTGTTAGTCAATATTCTGTGGCTTAGCTTGCTGGTCTCTGTCTGTTAACCTCGGTGTCATGTCAAAGTCATTGTATATTAAGTTGCCTAGCACCTATGACTACTATAACAGAAAGATATGCAACGTCTATGTTGCGCTGAGCGTTAAACAATCGAGTGCAACTCTGGTCCAGCATATAAAAAGTTTACCAATCAGGTACAGGTACAGGTATGAGCTTGGAGCAGACGTTGCATATCTTATTCTATCTTCTATCCCTAAAGTCAACGCTATCTTAGAGATTTCCTTCTTGGGAAATTTGTCGTTCGTTTTCGAAAACACTTGTCTCTTGCACGATATTCAGCCAAGTTTTCTATTTTGTTTCTATTTTAGTTATTGAAGCGTTGAAGTCTTAACTTATTCTCTTGTCGCATCCGTTCTCCAGAAGGAAAAGCGGAATATACGAGCAAAGCAATAAGAATATTACTCCCCTATGATCATATTTTCAACACTTTCATTCTTGGTGCTTCTATTGGTTACGGGTATTTGCGACGTGCTTTCTGTCTTCTCGTATACTGCATTGCTAAGAAAACTCCTCGTCTACGAATAGGTTTTCATTCATCTTTTAACAGATTACCGTTGAGTTACGTTACTCCCACTCGACTTTTCCAACTCTTCAACATTATAACTCTACATAACTCCCAGTTGTCGAGTTGTGAGGAGCTGAGCTGCTCACAATCTTTGGTGCCTTTCCGACTTGCTGACATTCAAAAATGTATTCCGTTTTTTATTGCTACGAATCCAACTACTGCATACTACCTACTTTCGTTATTTTGAGTCATTCTTGATGCATGTGTTGTGTAAACTGGTAACTGGATCTGCTTCGGGTGTAGTTAAAATGAACACTTTACAAACGATGACAGCAGAAATACATAATTTTTCATATTTTCATATTATTCATATTTAATCGTATCGTAATAAAAAAACACGGCTTTTGAGCAATCTTTGGATGCCGCAGGAGTTCGTGTAAGAAATCGTCGAATTTCTTTTGGTAAATTGCGAACGGGCGACGAATCGCGGATTGCGAAATGTTTCTTTCGTGTTCAAATTTTTCTTGTCAACGCTTGTACCCAGTTTAGTTACGAGTAGGTGTGTTGGACCTGCGATGCGCGTCTTTGGAGACTTTGCGAGTTCGGTTGTAGTAGAGTTGGACTTGTTTAATTTCGGCAATTTGCACGTAACACGAAACGAGTCGCGAGAGAGTAAAATCACCTTACGTACACACGTACAACTGGCATCAGTAACAGCAGCTACAAGAAGAGTTTGAAGCTACAGCAACTGAGTAAGCAGAAGGAATGGGCAAGTCGACTTGTAGAAGTAATGCCCTTCTGCGAACGCGAGAAGAAGCTTATTTATTGCCGAACATTATTCATACTGTAGGCGCGTTTTAAAGCTCGTTCTATCGTCTTTTAGTCCTCGCTTCCAGTAAAACTCCTGCGACCGTAACGGTAACTAAGCGCCGCGTAAAGCAATGCATGGCCGCATGGAAAGCAAAGGACTAAAGATTTAACAACACGTTTCGCCGTCGTCATCGCACCGGGCGTACCGAGCGATGTAACATGCACTTTGTTTCTCTCTATAAGATTTCTGCGTTTCTTCGCGTGCCCCCACTGACTGAACTTGCCCAAAAACGTGCAAAAACCTACGTTTAGATGAACGCCGTCGAATGGGAAGAGGTGAAAAGACAAATTGCTCGCGCAAATTTGCGAATTTGCCTACATTTGCAAATCGGCCAACAAATAAGCGACGTTAAAAATTAAAGCTTTCTTTTCGCATTTTTTTTATACATCTCAATTACTCGTTCTCGACTCTTCTTTCGTTTATTTCCTAGATACTATTAATGACAAAAATTACTTGTAAGGCACAGACTTACGCTAAGAAAACAAAACGAACTCTAAAATCAAAAAAACAAAAAAAAACAAATACCACCGGCGAGTAAAAACAAATAAAATTATGTTGCGGCCACTTGAGGATAACTGAAAGGATAACTTTGGGATAACTGCCGGACAAGTTGGGGCTTAGAGCCCAGTGCACCAGAGCACAGAAAGCAAAGAGCTGAAAGCTTAAAGCGCTGGGAAAAGCAACAAGCACAAAAAGTCGTATGATGAAGTGATGAATTAATTCAACCCTTTTTGTACTTACTGCTTTTGCTTTTCACGTTCTATACCAAACCTGCTAATACTACTTCAACTACTTAAAATGCGTACATCCAACTGCGCGGTACTGACACATGCGGCTCCTATATAGTTACAAGCAACCTCTGGACGCTACTCTACCCTCTCAATGTTCCTACTACTTCACATTTGCAATTATATATTTTATATTTACAACCATTGCCAGTAATGGACAGAGTTAGGTACAACTTGTATTAATAATAAATCCGAAAAGTTTTATGCGCAAATCGGATTTTATTCACTTTATCAGAGTGTAGGTAGTTTTATCAATTCAATTAACCACCGAGTTTTAATCCATCTCTGACTATTGCTTCCGTTTAAGTTTTAACTATATACATTTATCTACGACTATACTGTGTGTGAGAAAGAATAGAGAATAGATACACTTTCACGTATTGGCTTTACACGTGCGAGAATACAAGCAAGTCGGGTCGAGTACGAATTACTTACTATCTGGTAGTCAGTCGTTGGCTATTACGCGCCGCTTTCAAATTTCCCAGAGGAACAGACCTCACGGCCCGTGCACCCAATGTGTCTGTATTTCTTCTCGTTTATTTCTTGTATTTTGCGTCTATTCCCGTTAGTACATAGTACACGTATTTATTTCTTCGTTTTAGTTTTGTCGTTTTAATAGCCTACCTACATCGTCTTTCTCTTTAAATTTATTTTGCTCGATAAACACACCGTAAAAAATATTATGTAAAATTACATAAAATTGTGATGGGAACTCATTACCATACCTAGTGATTATATATGTAATTTTACATTGATATGTAATGAATAATGATAAAATACATACAAAATGACATATAGTATGTAAAAATTTATCTGTAAATTTACATGGAGGGAGATTTACACGTAATTTATAGTTCTCATATGTAAAACTAAATTTTATATTTTGTTTTGTAAAAATACATTCGGAGTGTAATATTGTTAAAAAATACATATTTATTGTAATTTTACATGTAATTTTAATTTGCATAAACAACTAGGTATCTAATAATTATGCAATTAATTCATATGTAAATTTATAGTTTTTTTAACAGTGAATCGTTTTACTTACCTATATATTTAAATAAATAAATTAGTATTTCAAGTAGTTTTATCACCAAAATGGATTTGTTAGATATTTGTTTACAATTTGATAGTTTGGGATGTAGAGTAGGTATAGGTTCCTATTAATATTTCAATTGGCAAATTGGATGTCCAATTGCAATTGGATCGTATAGCCGGACTAATATTGAAAGGAACAAAGCAGAAAAAGTAGGAGAATGGGAAAATGAGAAAACTAGGAAATGAGGAAATGTGGGGAAACGGGTAAATGGAAACGAACACAAATGGGAGGAATTGAAAAGTTCTCAATAAAGTTGAAACGCAACGAACGAAACGTATAGTAACCCTTGAAGCAATACAAGCGGTAAAAAAAGAAAACAAAAAAGAAAAAAAGTACCGAAATGAAGCTACGAATGAAGTACCTACATACCTACACAACTATACACACTGTAGGTGGAGAACGATGGCATAATTTATAAAGGAAACAAGTGTTGCACCAACGAGGATACAATGTACAACATGTAGGTTACATATGTTGCTATATCAACGTGTGAAGTGAGAATTTCGGGGGTTTGATATACTCGCCGACGTAAACATCAATGTTTGGTTAAAATACACGTAAATGTAAATAAGTGTATACCATTTTGCACACCCACTGTGTTATGTACATTTTATGCAACAGAATTTGTGCTAGCCCAGTTGCATAAGACGTTCTCTACTCTAATAACTTTATCTACAAAACTGATACTTTTTTTTTCATTATATAACAGTGTGATACGTTCTGTCCATCTCCTTCTTTCTCGTTATATGTTCCATTCAATAATAGACAACTGTTGTTTGGGTTGCATACGTTTTGAGATTGTTCAACGTGCTTCTGGATGTGTAACTTCCGCTTGACTCTGCATTCAAGCAACATTAGTGATTTTGTGATTTAAATTGGCATATGCTCTCTAAAATATGATTGTGTTGGCAACTCTTTGTGTTGAGAAGGGTCTTATTCGCTCGTTTTAT
>JARJEB010020298.1:0-11548 GCA_030264535.1 Liometoxenus newtonarum | reverse complement strand
GCGGGAAAATTCTTCTTTAACCTGAGAGGTAGCTCTCAAACAACACACAAATGACACAAAATAATCAAACTTTGAATAGGTATAACTCAGGTAATATTGCATACCGCGCTAATTTTCTTCATATTTTTTGGTTCACTTCATCTATATTTAAACGAAAAAATAATTGGTTGCAAAAATTGGTTTGGGTAAAGTAAAATTTTTCCAAATTTTATTGGAATTAACTAGTTTTTAGTGTTTTCTTTGTTCTGTCCTAAGTATTACAAGTATTGATTCAAACAGTATTTTTGAAGTTTGAAGCACATTCTATATAATTTATTAATCGGATCAGAAGGAAGCCAAGCGTGCAAGCAAGACAAAGGCAAAAGTCAATGGCGTATGAGTCGTTAAAATGTTGCTTTTAGAAAAATGTATAATGCTACGCCCAAAATTTCCATCGAACCGTAACGCTAATAGCTTTGAGTAGCTTTAAAGTTATATCATGTTGATGCAAGAAGAAGCTTTCGATGAGTGCATTGAGTGTTTCTAAAACGATGGAAACCAATGGAAAATATGTTGGAGAAACGACGACAAGACTAAGTACTAAATACCGCAGAGCGTTAAAAGCAAAACAAAGATTGTAGGATAAAGAATGAAGAACGAAGAAACCCCAAGACCGCTATCCTAAATATTTGGTAATAAACTTACTGTATACTTATACGAGTTGATAAACGACGTCTTGCGTTTTGATTATCGCTTTAATGAACTAATGAAATGCTTTTCTGAAGAGTGAAGTATAACAAAAAGGCTTAAACTAGTATTCGGTTAAATTATATACGTTGTTATCGTTTCTGTTCAGATCTTCAGATATCTCCTTGTCCTTGTCTCATTACTCATCTTGTCTCATAAACCATTTAGAATTTGATTTGCAAATGGTGTTATGTTATACTTAATACTTTCCTTACCTTATAAGAAATGTAAAAGTAATAAACTTATCGTGCCCTACTCTGTATAGGTATAGGTCATGGGTCGGCAGACCGTGGTTCGCGAGCCGCATGCGGCTCTTTGCACAGCATTTGCGGCTCTTTGAAAATTGTTTGTAGGCTTGAGAGGTTTATTTTTTATTTTTTGGTCACCGCGCTCTCAGATAGATAATTGTACTTTGAAGAGTTTTTTTTTTTGGTCTTCGCGTTCTCAAATAGATATTTCTACTTTGAAGAGCTTTTTTTTTGGTTTTTGAGACTGAGAGCTTTTTTTTTTTGGTCACCAACAAAAAATTTCAAGATTTCAGCTAAGTAACTAAGTTTTAAAAAAATTTGGCTCTCTGATATCTTCGTTATCATGTTTTCTTCACAATTTGGCTCTTCTCACTGGAAAGTCTGCCGACCCATGGTATAGGTCTTAATGGTAGTAATTAATTAGGAAACGAGTCGGCGGCGTGTTTGGGAAGACAGATGAAAAGATCGCTTGTTATGGTTTCCACTATACTACATTTACAAGGTTTGGTTTTCCAGTGGCTAAGGGTTAGGACGAGAAGTTGTGGAGTGTGTATGCATGAAGTGCGAGTACGGCTAGTCTTAAGAGAGAAGTAGAGAAGGAAATCGTATCTCTTTTGCTTTGATCCTCAAAGCGCACGGACCCACCAAAAAGGGTCTCTCACTAGTTCTAGTATAACTTAATGCAAAGGTTGTTTGTAGAAAGGGATCTATGGATCATAACGTAATCAGTGCTTTTATTCATATATGTTGTTTTATGTTGATGGATACGCCATTCACAGGAATCGCGCAAATCAGGGGAACTACAGAATCTTTTGTTCGAGTAACAACACTAGACATAATACTTTTTCTAAGGTCACTAAAGAAAATAAACAAATACGCACAAACAGCAGGCGCGGCGCTGAAAACGAGTCTTTACGAACAGCCACTATGAACATCCATGACGTACGTTCAAGGTGATACAAAATGATATGGCGAAAGTAAAACCGTCTGGATGCACATGCAACTTGTTCAATGTGTTGTCCTCACTTTATTATTTCATCTGATTTGTTTTCTTTGAGTCTTATTATATTGTGTGGTCGTAGAAAAAGTATTGTACGTAATACGAGTGGATAGATGAAATTGCACACTCGCGGATTATAAAACTGGCGGCATCGCGTTTGTAAATTTTCCGAGTCGTGTGCAGTAAGCAACTTTCCACTCTAGATACGTAAACTACTATTCTCTAAACAGAAGATATACTTAGATTATTGTTAAAGAAACTAATTAAAACAGAAAGTATTAGAAGTAGGTGGTGAAGAATGTCTGCTTCTGATGTTCATTGTTCTATCTGATAGGAGTATAGGGTGTATTAATAATTATGAAGAAAGAAACAAATAAGTGTCACGATTTCGCTGTCACGATCTTCTTTGCAATTCATTAGTTATCAAAATGGTTGGTTGATAACATTTAATGTGTTAAAACGAGCTAAATGTTGATGAAACTTTTGAACGTTTTGTCGTTTCAGGTTTGTTTCCTTTGCAGGTTGGCTGTTTCGTACATCGTGCAAGTTATTAGTTGCATTGTACTTCAGTCTAGTATACTTCTCTTGGCATTCTTCGGTTATGAGTACGCTACGTATGGGAAAGAGTGTGTGAGAACCTAACTAGACCCGTAGACGTTTTCGAGTGGAACGTAGGAAGTGTCTCTTCCGCACTAACTAGACCGGATAACGTGTTCCCGTACACAATAGCGCACTAACTAGGTACTTAGAGGTTATGCGCCTCTTTCAACCATCACTAACACATTCACTGACACGTACATTTCGTTCGCAAACACATTTCGGTAAGAAGATTGCAACGACAAGTGCGAACAACAAGAGACATATTGTACTTACAATGTGTCTGAAGGATAGAAGATAATCAAGGTATAGTTTGGGATAGCATGAAATATAATAAATATACTCCTAACAATCTTTGAACAATGTGTTTGGACCACTGCACTGGGCCTCTCTTTCAATTTCTCTAAGTAGAAATTAGAAGGGTGCTTTGATACTCTCTCGTCTCGCTGGTGGTTCCGAGTTCGCATTGTAGTTATGCAACCATTGTATTCTTCGTGTCACTCATGTGTTTCGTGTGCCATGTATATTCTGCGGTAGTGCTCCAAACAAACGTTTGTAAGAGCCGGTGTAGAAATGTTACTGGAGGAAGTAAAGGAAGCGAAGAGAATCCAACGGAACTATAACGAAGTATAAGTAAAGGACGCGAAGGAAACGAAGAAAACGACATAAAGACAGCGGCGTACCGACAAGGACTATTGAAACGATGCTTGGGAAAGAGGAAATAGGAAGAATACGAAAGGATGATGACGATGAATCATTGTGAATAGTAAAATCTACCTGGAAGCGTACCGGTTACGAAGACCCCTGGTGCTCATCGCGACGGGCACGTTGCGTATAACAAAAACGAAAAAGACGATGTATAAACTTTCCTCATCAGGTCGTTTTCGTGTGAGTACAGAACGAATACGACCGTATACACTTTGAGTTGAGCGCGCGCCTCCAACAAGGCTTAGATGGTTATTATTGAGTTACGCAAGGCGAAAGTTTCCATGGACTTAACGAGTGTAACGCCTTTCAAGTGTATAAAAAGGGAAAAATGCATGAAAAAATGCAAGAGACGAAAATAAAGAAATCCAAAGAAAATGTAACAAGAAATGTAAAGAAAAAACTTAAATTGTAAACACTACTGAAATGTCTCAAAACGCTAAAAGAAAAACTTAAAAACGTCTTTAATTTTTCTACTTTTATACCTATATTTACTTACGGCACACTTTTTGATTATTTAGAATTTTGACGGCACACTTGGCTGACGTCTTCTATGTATGCGTAGGGTCTGGGCGGCATACTTCAAGAATCTCGCGGCACATTAAACTGCAGCTTTACAGTGTGTGAGAATCACTGCACACTCTCTTATCCCCATTACACATAGTTTGCCTGAAATATAACCGGCACAGAAAAGAGTAATCAAGAAGAAAGAACGTCTCGTGCGAGTATAGTCCCGCATTCAGCACTTTTAAAATGTGACGAACCTGATACAGAGTATAGAGGGCACTACACAGCAACAAAAATATCAAAAATAGGTTTCACATTAATATTCAATTATGAAAATAGCAGCAATTTCTTAACCAGCGCACTTCGTAACAATATTTAGGTTTATTATGTTTAACCAAATCAAACTTAAATCATTAAATCACATGAGATGTTTTCGTGTGGGTGAGATTTGATGTCTTTTTGCATTTCCATGTTACTACAATTCATCGCATTCGTGATAGGGCCCGTCTACGGGTTACCAAATCGCCGACAACACTTCTCATTCCAGATTCCAGACTGTTTTCTATGACATGTAACATTGACAGTAAACATATCTATTTAAACACAGTCGACACAATTCTCTCCGGCTCTGGGATTTGAACCCACGACCCCCCGATCAGCAACCAAAGTGTTAACCGGTTGAGATAACAAGGTAATAATATTAATTATAACTCATTTGGGTTTGTCTTTGCCACAGGATTTCAAGATATCGGTAATTCAGTTGTAGATTAGTTACCGGTTAAGAAATTAAAACGACTGCTCGATTTCCTAATTCCATTTGAAGGTTAGGTTATCTAACTTGGTTATGGTAGATGGCGAGAATTAACAGGCCATTTCTCCCGGTAAATATTTATTGCTCACGGTAATTGTGAGTAATCCTCTGCTTAATTACTAAACAATTAAGACACTAAAGACTAAAGGAACAGGAAAACAAGAATGGTTTAGATATAGCAACTACCGACTTGCCTTGTCACTCATTTGAATCAAGGTTTTAACCAAGCAAGACCGAGCGATATTAGCGAAATAAGCACTGGCATAATCTCGACAGGAAGTTGACCTCTTAACTACGACGTACTAGTTTTACTAGTTTAGTTGTTCAGTGCTTGGAATAGTACGATACCTACTCGTGAACGAAAACATATACATGTAGGTACTACAAGAGTACAAGCGAAAGTCTCGGATTACATCAGAGCGAGAGTCGTGAGTTGATGAGGATTGAGGAGTGAGGATTGTGGTTGCACTGGTTATATTGAGGGTAAGTATCGTTTGGAAGTGGTTTCACATTTCGTACATGAATCGAAATAGTTAGTTTCGCAATAAGAAGAGTTATATGAGCGAGTACGAGTAATAAAACGAGCGAATAAGACCCTTCTTAACACAAAGAGTTGCGAACAGTATTTTTTTGCACATCCACAATCATATTTTAGAGACAAATCACTGTTGCTGGAAGTTGAACGCAGTCAAGCGGGAGGTTAAACAATCTCAAAACGTATGCAACCCAAACAACAATTGTCGAATTGTCTATTATTGAGTGGAACATATGATGAGAAAGAAGGAGACGGACAGAGAAAAAGAAGATGGACTATCAGACTGTTATATAATGAACAAAAATACACTCGTAAGAAATATTTTACACTAAGTTTAGTACTTTTTTACTATTTAGAAAAAGTAAATTTTACACCTTGTAAGTACTTGTGGTTGTGGTTACTTAGAAATTAGTAGTGAAAATGACACTGTATATATGATTACACCGGACAGTATCATTTTAGAAAGAGAACGTTTTATGCAACTGCGCGAGCACAAATTTTTAGGTACCTACTTACTTATCTTATAATCTTATATAATTCGTTTTTTCAAGAATGAAGAAAATTTTGAATGTCAAAGATCAGTTATTACATAAATGAAAATGTAATTGAAAATTGAAATCCTTGGAACGATATTCGAAAAACGTCAATTTCTTTAATTTCGTACACTAAATAAAGGAATAAAAAGTAACGCCAAGATTATGTGTATACAGGTACTTCCGGCTTCCGGCAACACAGTACATTTCGGAATCACGCTAAATTTATTTTGGTGTCTTGCCAAAAAGCAAATAATTCGCAATATTTTCTGTTTTTTTTCCTTTTCATTCGTATTTCGCGTTTCATAAATTTTCTTTTCTTTGTATCGCCGTTTCTTTTGTGTTTTGCGATCCAATTTTCAAAACAAAATTAATTTATTAGTAGAGTATTAAACCATTAGCGAAACGACTATGATTGAAAAATCCAAACTGATGCAAGAAAAATTCATTTTTTTGTATACTTGCTAACATTACGTAAGTAAAATAAATTGTGGCGGTTCAAGATATGTATGAAAGAATCAATTTTGATTGATATTTCAATGGTTTGCGGGTAATAAGAATAATGTTTCCGAACGTTTTGAACCGAACGTCTGATGTGGTTATTTTGACCGAAGCGAAACGTGGTTTTGTAAATAAATGCCGAATCCTTGTAAGGAAACCTGCAACTACATGTAAAACCCGCACCCGCACCAGTAATCCATCATGAAATTGTTTTTCTTTTTTTCTTTTCCATTTGCTTTTGCTCGTTTATGCTTACTCATATTTTTTCGCATTCGCAGGTTCGAATTCACAAGCTTGACGTTGGTTTTAATGTTATTAAGTCCTTTCTTGTTTCATTTGCCATTATAATAACCAGTATAACAGCATGAACAAAGAACAAATCAAATTATGATTTTTGTGATTGACCTTAAAAAGTAAACCACTTTTGGACATCGAACAAATCGAAACGGTTGAAACTCATATCGGAGCGAAATTTATAATTTAGCTAATTTAGTTGAACACCCTGTTAAATGAAACCATTATTGTGAATGGTTTTAGGTTTTAGATTTTGGTTTTGGATAACATTAATCAGAAAGAAAGTCCAAATCCACCAACAGTCAAAGTGAACCGGTTTGCATATAAAATTTAATCGATAATGTATAGGTACGTTGGTTTTTTTGGCGAAAATATATATATTCTATAAAAATCGGTGCGATAAATTTACGCACCTCACATTTTACCGACCATATGTCTGTGTTTCAAACATATGAAGTGTTATATCCCAGGTAAAAACCGATGCACCGTATTTACCAACCGCATCCAAACATATGAAGTGTTGTATCCCAGGTTAAAAACCGGTGCACCGTATTTACCAACCGCATCCGAACATATGAAGTTGTATACCAGGTAGAAACCGGTGCACCGTATTTACCAACCGCATCCAAACATAAGAAGTGTTGTATCCCAGGTAGAAACCGGTGCACCGTATTTACCAACCGCATCCAAACATATGAAGTGTTGTATCCCAGGTAGAAACCGGTGCACCGTATTTACCAACCGCATCCAAACATATGAAATGTTGTATCCCAGGTAGAAACCGGTGCACCGTATTTACCAACCGCATCCAAACATAAGAAGTGTTGTATCCCAGGTAAAAACCGGTGCATCGTGCTACGATTTCGTTCGTAAAATGGAAATGAGATGGATTATGTTTTGTTATTACTATTAACCTTCGATAAGGTCACAAAGTAATAAAAATACATTGCATTAAAAGCCTAAATTAGTAAATTTGCTTTGCTCAACATTGTTACATATTAATTGTAAGTATAAGCTTTTTCATCCTTTTACTCTTCTATTTAATCTATTTTTCGTATTTATATCTACTTTTACTTCATTTGCTTGCAAAGTCGTTTCTAGTTAGTCATGTTCTTGTTAGATTGTAAGAGAGTATTTAGCTAGCAGCGTAAACGAGACGGCTCAATTTAAATCCTTGGCAATTCTAATTCGCACGCCACTTTCCCGTCGAGACTCGAACTGGTGGCAGCGGCGGCGGGTGGCATGGCGTGCGGTGGTGTGAAGACCAGAACCGAGGACCGCACGGCAAGAAGCAAGAAGAGAGGATAGTCAAGTCGCAAACACGTCCCATTACTAACGGCATACTTTACGTGTTGTAATGTCTCTTGCTTGGTTGTGAATGCTGTGCTTAAAACACGAGTTATACAGAAGAGTGGTGACCGCGTGCTAGAGTTAAAGCTTTGAGCAAGAACTGGAAGTGGAAGTGCCTGTGCGGTAAGGTTTTACCGAAGCCATTAAAAACGAAATTCCCAGTGCGGATGAAAAGGACAAGCCAAGAGAACGAAACGTGTATAGGCTGGCTTGAAAAGCCTCAAAAGTAGGTAAGGTATAGTGCGAATTGTATACAGGGTGTTTAAAATGGATAAGGAGGACTTTTATAAAATATTTTAGTGGTGTGACTTTACGGTAATTAATCTATGTATGGGTTTGCTTTACACCGGACGAGAGTTTCCTTTCACGTATTTTTCTCGTCTCGAACCTCGAAGCCATGGAGGTTTCTGGTCCAGTTAAGTGGCCTATTTGGTCAAACTTTACTAAATTTTATTGGTACTGGTGTTAGGGGTGTGAATTTACCGTAAATTAAGTCATATTTTGTTATAAAGTCGATTCCACTGAAGACGGTCTTAACATTGACTGGCAGGAATTAGCAAGTGATAGAATCAGGTTTATGAGAAGGATAGAACTTTAATAAATTTTATTGGTACTGGTGGCTCTACTGTAAATTAGTCATGTTGTCACCCGTATTGATTAATCTGCTCACTCGTACGCAGAACTATGGGTTCGAATCCCATCGAGATAGTTCCTGAGATTTTTCTGGTGCAAATCGGTGGTCCAACAATATTTCAGGCTCATTTGCTGATAAATTTTGTTGGTACCGATATTTTCTTGCAAGAAGACCCTGTATAAATGATTCATGTGAGAATTCTTTAGAATCCTCTGAAGCGGATGGTGGATTTGTGCGCGAATAAAAAGCCTGTACTTCGGCGTGTACAAATTACACAATCCCCCACCCCCCATATCGGTTATTCCGCTTCGACGAATTTTCCTTATGTTTCCCCCGTTTGCGATTAAATCTACGCGTTAAGATTTAACTTGGAACTAATATTTTACCTACCATGTTAGATCTTACCAAAGCGTAAGCCAATCCCATCCCTTAATAACTAAGCTTGCGGGTCGCGATAGTATACTAAATTTTCAAATCGATTTAATTTATTTCTCGCACACAATCTTTTTACTTTTTTGTTACATTGTAATTTGCTAAACGAGACTCCGGAGGAGCGAAAATAGAATGGTTGCAATAAAGAATAAGGAATATCCCGAGATTTTTTCTTTTTTGTAGTACGTGTATTAGGCAAATACTTCTTTTCTTCCCAATCAAAATGTATAAAAGAAAATCTTTGCGAATCGCGGGGATAAATCGCTGGGAATTGTTAAGCCAGCGATCATTAACTTCGCACTAAGTACCTAAAAGAGTCATTATTTTAAGACCGATTCTAAAATAAAGAACACATAAAAATAAAAAGTTAAAAAATCGATAAAGTCCTAAAAAAGGCAAGGAAAGAAAAGTAGAATCTACGAGTCAATTTGAGTAAATTAATAGTTTAATCAAGAAAGTCATTAAATTAGTCAAATTGGTTCAGTTTACTTAACATGATGACATTTTATTTAGGTTTAGACCAAATACTTTGAAACTTTCATTCAAAATTTATTTAAATACTTCAGAAAAACTGTTTTTCAAGCACTCGATAATGTATGGGTACGTAAGAACTCGTTTTTTTGCGAAAATATTTATATTCTATAATATTATGAAGTGTTGTATCCCAGGTAAAAACCGGTGCAAGGTATTTACCAACCGCATCCAAACATATGAAGTCTTGTATCCCAGGTAAAAACCGGTGTACCGTATTTACCATCCTCATCCAAACATATGAAGTGTTGTATCCCAGGTAAAAACCGGTGTACCGTATTTACCAACCGCATCCAAACATATGAAGTGTTGTATCCCGGGTAAAAACCGGTGTACCGTATTTACCAACCGCATCCAAACATATGAAGTGTTGTATTCCAGGTAAAAATCGGTGCACCGTATTTACCAACCGCATCCAAACATATGAAGTGTTGTATCCCAGG
This sequence comes from Liometoxenus newtonarum, assembly GCA_030264535.1. NCBI lineage: Eukaryota > Metazoa > Arthropoda > Insecta > Coleoptera > Staphylinidae > Liometoxenus > Liometoxenus newtonarum. Next base: position 1,701 of record JARJEB010020298.1, on the reverse strand, counting down.
TAAAAACCGGAAAAACTGTTTTTCAGGCACTACATTGTAAAATATCAATTATTGAAATATTAGTGCAGAATTGTATAAGTATGCCACTAAACAGTCGTAACCCTTCATTTCGTGTGGTTTCCTCATAGTTTTTTTTTGGTCTTTCCTTTCCGTATACACTTGAAATTTTTATTTATTTATTAGAATGCGCATAGACGTGCGAATGGAAATTTGCATCTGGTTTACTGGTTTATGGTTTGCGTTAAATGTTAATACAATACGACCAGAGTATATTATAAAGGACGACGTGCACGAAGAGGACGAGATGCGAATGCCATATAAATTTTAATTAACTCGCTTCGAGTGGTGTACGTCGGCCGTCGCCATTACCAACTAACTTAAACGAGCGTCGGGCGTACAAAGCATAAAGCAACTCATACATCTACAGTAAACAACCACGAAACAAATGTAGGTATATACAGGATAGTACACGAAAAAAAAATTTGTAGTAGATTTAAGTACGTAGATATGCTGTTGTGCGGAGAATAGCACTGCCAACACAGCGTTGACAAGTGGGTACAAGAAGAACCGACAAAAAAGTGACAGTGTATAGTATTAAGTATTGCCGTAGGTAATTCGCGCCATCTGTTAATGAACTAATGTAAACTCTGTAATAGTTGGCAACATGGTTCAACAAAAAGGAGAATTAGAAACGAAAAGACGTGGTTTTATTCGAGTTTGTGAATAATAGTAGGTATATTATTATATGAGAGATTATGATAGCCATTGTTCACGAAGATGATGAGCCCACGAGTCGCAAGGCGAGTGGTGTCATTCATCAGAGCGAAAAATGGCTATAATCGCGAATATAATACTATGCTTTTTCTACACGTTGCACTATTATTAACACAAAATAGAAATTGTGATTTCTCGATGAAGCAACGAACGAGCAATAACTGACAGCTGAAGCAATATGGCGGGAAATACACATGGGCTACGTCCGGAATTCTTCGGGTTCTTTCGAGATCTTAGATCATATAGATAAGTTGGATCGGTCACTTCAAATTCGTTGAACTTTTAATGATCTACGAATATACGTGATCAATGTTATTTAAGTAATTGCAGTGATTTATGAAAATCCATAACTCACGGTAGTGAGTTATAGGTACTATTAATCACTCAAAAATGCTAATAATGATCATATAACTCAATAGGTGTAGAAAAAGTTTATTATTATTATTTATGTTTTTTTGAGAGAGAATCCTATAAATTATTAAACGGCCATCACTATGACAGTACAAATTTTTAAAACACTCATTATACGTCAGTAGAACTGCATATTTTGCAAATAAAATGTGTTCTTTCATTTTTTATTTAATTTCATTTCCCATTTGTATTTTTTCCTGAGCTCTCATCTAATTACGTGTGCAATATTAAAATAACTAATTTAACTTTAACTTCTCTTTCCTGTTTTTAATTTTTAATTTTATTAATATCCGGTACAGGTACTGGCAAATTAGCTTTTTAAAGGGGTATCAGGTTAGCAACCCAATATACGCCTTTGCCTTTGCCATTATTATTTTAATCGAATTTGGACTTTTAAAATTAATGAATTATTTTTATCCGCGACGACCAAGTAAAACAACAATTATTAGGTGTGTATGCAGGCGCATATAACTCACATTAATACCACTCGCGAATAATGAGCTTGACACACGTTAA
>JARJEB010020297.1:0-11977 GCA_030264535.1 Liometoxenus newtonarum | reverse complement strand
CTAAACAGTTTCAAAATAGTTCAATGATTTCACAAACACGTAGACTTGACAAGTACGATTCTCAACGACGAATGTTATAATTTTGTGGTTTATGGTACTTGAGAAAATCATGTTTCCATGGTAAATGAACTTCAATAGTTGTTATAAATCATTGTAGGGTCAGGTACTTTTTCGGCCTTCTGATACACACCCTCCCTTCCTATATACAGTTCCGTACCTGTCGTAATATTTGGTTAGGACTTTGAAAGCCTGTTGAAAACCAGAATACTGGTTCGGGTGGTTCGGTTGGTCGGTCGGTTGGCGGTTTCCACAACGTGCTATACAAAACCTCACGGATGGTTCGCGGTTTTCATTATATCTTTACACAAACATACCTACGTTTCGTTATTACATTGACGTTGCAATTAATAAAATTTAAAATAGATACTCCTCAAGCACGTAATGTGAATCGATTGCTCTTTTCATTTGTTAATTATTTATGCCAGCAACAACGAACGGCCGCATTTTTTCACTTTCCAACTTCAACCATCAACTAACAACATCAATAACGTTCAACGTCAATAGGTATTATCAAGAGACTCGTGAACGTTGATAACGTTTCGAGGTAAAGTTTCTTTCTCTTTATTAACATGAATTTTTATTGTTTTTTTAATAAAACAAAAAAGTTGTGCTTTCAGTTTTGTGCCTCGCTGTGAAAAGTGAGAAGTTTTCCGACAACATTTTCAATCAATCATGTTTTAACATGTAATAAATCATTTCTTGAATATTTTATTCATTGAAAATATAAAATTGGAATTACTTGTGCTTTTAATACTTAATAATGAGTATGAATTTATTTAAATAAAGTAAGAGGGAAAACTCATTTTTTTGACGCCTTCAAGTTGGAATTTTCTTGGGAAATTTAGTTGCAAATAGTAAAATATGGTTTTCCTAAGGTCACTACGAAATGACAAGCTGAAAAGTCTGAGGTAACTATGGTAACAGACCGTGTAAACAATGTGGAAATGAACTTGTCTGTTCAGTATGTCATGTCAGTGTAAAAATCAATAAATGTTTGTGAAAATGCGACCGTAGGAAAAGCGATTGGAAAACGTTCAATTCCACACTCACTCTTAAGAGTACTCCAATAGTTTTTAACCTTATTATATATAGGTAAACTCCTTGTCCCTCTATTTTGAAATGTTTGAATGGTGAAAATACAAATGTGCAAATTGCACTTTGTGTTTTGTAATTTGCGTCCGGTTGTGCAACCACAACGAAACGAGTGTGTAAAAGTTATATAAACATACCGTGCGATTATTTTATAGTCGAACATAGCATGTGCTATGTACGAGTCAAACTCATGGCAACAGGGATTTGTGTTGGTAAAGAAACATCAACGGACGGGGAGAAAGTGGGGCTGACAATTTGCCTTTCAGGATATTTTATGAAAAGTTATCCTTGCAAATAAATATGCAACGATCGGATATTTTATGCAAGCAGTAACTTAAGGTCACTGAAACCAGATACTCCGCAGTAGAGCTAGAGCCATTAGCAGTAGTCTAGGTATAAATTAAAACAATCTGATCGTTACAAATGCATTAAAAATTGACATAACGGGGCACTTTAAATATTTTTATTTGTTTTTACAGAAAAAAAAACAAAACGTATTGTATTTCGCAAATAAAAGATAAAGATTTGCTTACGAAAAATAAATCGCGAACAGTCCGCAGACTATGATTTCGTGCGTACAATTTTATTATTTCTACCTTTTCTTCGGTTTCATACATGACTGATGAAGAATTTGTGAACAATCAATGGAAATTATGACATAAAATAAAATTGACAACTGACAGTAGCGGCATGATCATAAAAATTACTATGATCGTGACTCTCAGTCAGTCGGTGTGTCTTTATCAATACAATTCCCCGTTGCCATGAGTTTGACTCTTTTTTTTCCGGCGTACTTAGGAACATCGCACATGCTATGTTCGACAATAAAATAATCGCACGGTATATGTACGTTTAGTAATTCTCAGACTGCTTTTTGCGGTTTGTATCCACAAATGATGCCTGCCACAAACTGCTATTATTAAAGTTTAAGCGCGGCTTCGAACTTCAGCTATCATTTTCGCTTGATGCGAATACAAATATTATTCAATTAACGCGAAAATTAATGATACTCTATTTATCCATAATGAAATTAATAATCGCTCCACCAACTACGTACGACCATGCACCACCACCCACTGAATCAAGAAAGAGCGTGAAAAACAGTCAAATCCATGCGAGTGTGAACGTTTGGAGCGCGAGACGTAGTCGAGCGCTTCAATTCACACGTGCTTTTCGCACAAGATACTTTTTTACCGAACACAGTTTTTAAATCAAAATTACAATTTATAATTTAATTTCATTCACATACATTGACATTTCTTAATTTTGTGATGTTTGTGCGAATTTAACAAATTGACATCTGATTGATCATATAACCATGGTGATTTGGTGATCATGCATGTGACTTTATTTTTGTGCGCTTGTGCAGAGTGGGAAACGAGAAATTTGGATTTTGTGCGCATGTGTACTGGGGGAAAGAGCTCCGGGTGGTAAATAGGCAACTTTTACATCCCGTAAACAATGACTAAAAGTGACGTTTTCCATAGTGGTCGGCGAAAAATAGCTATTTATGCAACTAGTGATGAGACGGTCGGTATTTTATCACGAGGCGTGTAGATTGTTCATCGAGGCGTAGCCGAGATGAACAACATGCCAAACCACTAGTGGTTAAATAATTTTTTTCGTCACTAGAGAAACATAATGACACTTTACGTAACTGAAATGACTCATGAAAGAGTTGACATTATGCAATTGAGTTGGGAAAATTCAATTAAGTACTTTTTATTGTTTTTCTTTCGAGATAGCAAAAAACCATTACTCAGTTAGATTGAATGTAGACATATGTATAGTAAAAGAAAAATGTGCTCACCATTCAAAGATACATTTTGAACAAAAGAATGTTACTGCGACAAAATAATGTGTATAGAAGTGAAAAGAACAGCAATGGATCAAAATGACAAATACTTAGTTTTCTTTTCATTTATATAAGTCGTTGGAGTATCTAATAATGGATAGTCTTAGGTATACTATTCTGATGGCTATATCATTGAAGAAAAAAATAAACTCTTCAATCAATTTGTAGTTTGCTGTTTTCTCGTTTAACAAAAAGTGAGGTTAGAAACGACAAAACACAAATTAATTGATTTTTTTTTGGATAGGAATAGACTCAGACTGTTCGTATTACACGTAATAGGTCTTAATGTCATTGTATTTTCTATTTTCAATATATTTTGTTTCCCATTTCCTTTTTATTTCTTGAATAAAATATAGAAATTAAGTGTTAGCCTATGCCCCAACAGAGCGCGCACGTATCTGTAGAATGGAACATTTCCATTGGTCTGTTCAAATATTCCGCGCCACTACGGAAAATAGACAAATACGCTAAAACAGCAGGCGCTGAAACCGAACGTTCAAGGTGTTACACAATGAAATAAGTAAAGTCAATCCCACAAACTGAAGTTGTCGAGAAAGTTGACAACCGCCTGGATGCATGCAACCATATGAGCTCACGTGATCTATGGGTTGTGGTCGTAGAAGAAATATAGTATGTAATACGAGTGCACTCGCGGATTACTTCGTGCGCAATAGGCAAATTTCCACTCTTATTACGTAATATACTATTAAATATATTTCCATTTCGTCTCTGTTTATATTTTATTCTTCTTCATGGAGAGATTACTGTAAATAGAAGCAACACTTCCAGATAAATTTAAATGAAAACAATAAAATACAATTGGAAAAGATTCATTTCTCGAATTGACACAGATAATTGTTAAAGTTTCACGAAAGCTTCAAACTTCATTTATTATTTGAAAACAAAGAAGACATTTGCGAATTGTGGCAATGTATACTTTTGGTAAGTCTTATTTGTTTTATGAATAACTATATGAAAATGTATAAATTAATTTCGTTGTTTCGTTGTTAAGTTAATAATTAAATATAAATCTTCGTTCCTCGGTTTCGACCATAGGCATGCGCACAGGGTGTGCCGGGTGTGTACTGGCACACCCTAATGTTTTAAGATTTTGACGCAATGGTAAGTCAGCCGTCTTTGCCCTCTTAGGATGTTGTAGATGGCGCAACAGTAGAGGCGGGAAAAATTTATTTGAATCTAGAATATCAGTTACATTTTAAGATTGTGCACACTCTAATAAAATCTCCTGCGCACGCCTATGTTTTCGAGATTCATAAAACTTTTCGTTTGAGTTCTGTTTTAGTTTTACAACTTACAACTTAAATTACTAACTTTTCAATTAGCAACTAAATTGATTCCTATTGTAATTCGTTGATTTACTTAATTTTGTTATTTTCATTGAAAATATGTTTTCCGCTTCTCTGTGTTGGTATTTTGCCGTCGGTATTTGAACTGCAAATATTAGCATTAAGTAGCAGAAAAAAATGGAAAATGTAAATTATAAACTTCCGGATTTTTTTGTCTTTTTGACAGTTACATGTATATATCGTTGATTAATAATTTTATGCGTGAAAAGTGAATTAACTTTGCTACAATGCACTTGTTTTTTTAGCACTTTGCTTGAAAATGTAAATATATTTTTTTCATGAAACACTTAAACACCGAATAGAGGAAGATGCGAGAGAGAGAGGAAGAGGACGACGAACGAATCGAAGTTGAAAACCGCCTGGATTCATCCAACCAGATGAACTCACGTGTTCAATGGGTTGCCCACACTTTATTATTTCAGCTAATTTGTTTTCTCTGAGTCTATAAAATTACTGTATTGTGCGGTCGTAAAAAAAGTATTGTACGTAACATGAGTGGAAAGATGAAACTCTGATATTACTATATCTACGAGTTCCAAATGTAAAAACGCAATTCAATGAGTTATTTATAGTCATTTTTCATATATTTATTTATTTACACTTCACATAACATATTTTGTTTTATTTGGTTGCTCTTTGATTGTTTGATGTGGAAAAGAAAATATTTGGTAAAGTAACAAATTTATTGATTATTGATTATTAGATCATTTTTCAAAATGTCGGCACATCTTTTAACCTCTTTCCAAGCAAACTCAATATCTTTTTCTCGTGTACTGTAATTGACAACGAATCGAATCAAATACCTCCCATTAAATTTGGCCGGGGTTAGCATAATTTTCTTTTTCTCATTGATCAAGGCACGCAGATCTTCAGTTGCTTGATTACCCAATTTTAAACCAAAAGTCACAACTCCAAAAAGTGACGTCACAACAACAAATCTCCCATCTCCACTTATCAACTTTTCCATTTCCTTTCCCAACTTCACAGACCTTCTGATCAATTCCTGGCAGCCATCAAGTCCAATATTTTTCAACACCATCCACACCTTCAACGATCTAAACTTCCGACCAGTGCCAATCTGCATATTGATAAAATCCTCAGACTTTCCCCAATGTTTGTGCTTAAAATAAATCCGATCCACCGATAAAGCGTCCTCCAGATACTTGCGATGTTTAAGCCAATACGCCACAACATCATAAGACATGAACATCCATTTGTGCAAACCCACCGCGAATGATTCTGCATATTCCAAACCGTTGGCGAAGTAGCGAAATTCCGGGCACACCAATGCCGAGCCTGCATACGCGGCATCAACATGCAGCCACAATCCGTACTCCTTACAAATCGGACCTAGTTCTTCAATTGAATCAAACGAACATATTGTTGTCGTGCCCAAAGTTCCAACGACATAACATGGGAAGTGCCCTTGATTGAGATCGTTTTCGATTTCAGTTTGTAGGGTGCTACCACGAAGAGCACCGTTTGGGTCGCAGGGTAACAGCTTCATTTGTATGCCGGAGAGGAGACCTGCTCGTTCGACGGAGAAGTGGGCCTGATTCGAACCATATGCGATGAGTTTGGAGCATATTTCCGATTCGGACATTGAAGGTTTGAGGAGTTGCCATTTTTTCAGGGCACCTTTACGAGCTGCTACCAAGGACAATAGGGTTACTTCACCGGAAGTTGTCTAAAATACGGAGTTTTTAAGTGATTTAGTTAGAATTAGATAAGCAGGAAATAAAAATATTACTTGCAAAACACCTCCTCCAAATCCTTTATTAGAAGATAAAAATTCCTCCGGAAGGTTCATCATCTTTCCGAGCCAGTTCAGAACAACCGTTTCTAGTTCCACGCTTGCTGGACCAGCTTCCTGATGTTAATATATAAAATTAAATAACGGAAAGCTATAGGTAATTAGAAAATTGTTAATACCCAATTGACGTCTACAATGTTAAGTCCAGCAATCAACAATTCACTCAAAAGTGAGGCATAAGAAAATCCTGCGGGAAAATATGCGTGGAAATGTGGTGAGTTCCAATGGGTGATGCCTGGCATGATTTTTTCCTCGAATTCGTGGAAAATCTTGTCGAAATTTACTCCTTTCTTTGGACATTCATCTTCGACCAGTTCTTCTAAATATCCGGGTGTTACATTTGACAATACGTTTCTGCACAAAATAACAAAAATATTTATTCCGTTTAATTCTTGCATAATTTAAAAATTATCTCTTACTCATCGGCTAAGTTTTCGTTGTACTGAACTATAAACCGTGCCACTTTATTACTTGATTTGCAAAATTCAAATTTATCCATTTCGGAACAACGAGCAGAGGAAGTGTTGCCGGAAACTTATCAAATGAAATTTTTTTTGTCGTGCTATTTATATTAAACAAATCAAGGTTGAGTTATTACATGTTTAACGCGTTATAGTTTTTAAAATTTTCCGACTTGTATGGAATGTATGGAAGGAAAGTAATGTTTTCAGGTTGAATCACTCTGCGCCTAACTTTGACATATTACGGGCATGAAGAAGTTTCCAATCAGAAGTTGGAAAAATTCATTCATAATTAAAATGTAAGCAGCTGAGGCAAGCACGAACTGCAAACTTGACATTGATCTGTTTGGCAAATACGAGGCATACAAGCTGCGCGCAGCAGGCCAATAGCAACAATCAAATCAAATTTGGCGCGTATTTTAGTGTTGCCACATTGGGCGATTTAACGCAAATTCGGCGATTTACGATGAAATTTTTCAACCACACCACATTTATGTAAAAGTCACAAATTGCGTAATTTTTAATTTTCATTGTGATATTTTTGCTATACAAAAATATGATGGACTTCATTGATTTGAAGATTAAGTTGCCTATATTTGTGACTTAAGTTTTCTGTAAATGAGTATTCGTGTATATAAAATTGCCTATAATTATTTCGAAGTGGCAACACTCGTACTCCAAAATCTGGCAACACTGGCGCATTTGTGGGAGGAGCATTTACTGATGAGTTCGTCGAAAGCAGTCTAGGTTACCACGACGGAAAATTGTGCGGTGCGAACCCGTACAGATTTTTTTTCTAAGTTTTTACACTATTTGCAAATGGTTACTAGTTGCTATGCTGATAAGGGACTTCGGTTGATAATGGAATAAATTTTTTCACGTGTCTCCACATTTTTATAACAATTCATTGAAATGAGTCTCTCCACGTTTCAGACCCCGTAAAATTCACCAATACAGGAAATAATTCTGGGAAAACTTATAAAATTCTATATGTAGACCAATTTTTAGTCCGCCTCACAGAAATTTTCCTTCGATTCTTTAGAAGAACTTAAGAAGAACCAGTTTCGAGAAGTATGTTGATGCCGCATCTGCAGGTTCGGTATAAGAGTGAAAAATCAAAATTATTTAAAGAGTCTCTGAGAGTAGATGCCTTCGTTTTATTATACATCGAGGATGAGTACGTAGGCAACCATCTTGATTTACAACATATGCAAATGGCTACCGAACGGAAGTTCCGCACTGTGAAGCTGTAGATGGTGCTCAAGAACTACGGTTTCAATGGGTTGCAAGAGCTGATCATAAGGTACGTACTTGATGGGTCAGGATGAAAAGTTTTCTACAGCAACCACAAAGAGATTTCGACCTTTACTTAATGACAGGACAAAGTGGATATTGTTTTTGACCCCCAGCCAGTTTATCAATTACAGAACACGTGAGAAGGATGTCGAATTTGCGTATGGAATGAGAGAAATATACAGGGTGTCCCAGACCAAACAATACAGCGGAAAATGGCAGATTCTACATGAAAAACTGAGTAAGAAAGTCCCATATCAAAATGATCAGGGAAGCACCGTTTTTAAACGCGAAGCAATTTAAGTTGACCAATCAGAGAGCTTTCGCAACCACCTGCTTCAGGAACTCAGTGGTTGTTATTTGCGAATTTATAACGATTTATTTGGACGACCGGAATTCTGACTGACGGATGACAGATAACCTACATTACCTAAATTATTTACAGTCGACCAAAGAAATTATGGCCCGATCAGCAATATGTTATAGCAACCACTGAGTTCCTGAAACAGGTGGTTGGGAAAGTTCTCTGATTGGTCAACTTAAATTGCTTCCTGTTTAAAATCGGTGCTTCCCTGAACATTTTGGTATTGGACTTTCTTACTCAGTTTTTCATGTAGAATCTGCCATTTTTCGCTGTATCGTTTGGTCTGGGACACCCTGTATATGCAAATAAAATTTTTGCATCAGAGAGAACACAGAAAGAAGTAAGAGAAGATGAGCTCGTCGACGACGTTCATAATCATGATGATTGTCGCAACGATGGCCCTTCTATTCATCGCAGACATCGAATGCGTTTTCCTGCCAAAGAGGGTGAGTTCTCTACAGAAACGAGAGAAAAAAAAATGTAATAATGCATGGCATGGAAGATGGAATATATATGAGTGACTGTTGTATATGAGGTACGATCTGTCGTTTTGAGACTTGTTATTACAGTGTTTATGACAAATGAAATGACAAAATGTCATGTTTAAACGTTCGCTTGGAGAGAAGAGATGCGAATACGGAATAATGAAAAACAGTTCTTTTTCCGACTGTAAACAACACAAATACGACAAGTGTGTGTACACTTGACAATATTAATTGGAAATTGCGGTTGTGTGTCTTTAACACAGACATATAACTTCTGATTATTTTGTTTTCAAATTATTACCTCTTATAATTACTAATAGCAACGAGAAACATAATTCATATTCTAACAAGATAGACTAGATACGTAATTGCAACGTTGCAACATCTCACTCGGCCACTCTCGCACTATGACGGATTTTTTCGATTTGAGGAATCTGACATTCGTAGAGATTCGGAGTAGTAGCGATCGTGCCCGACTATAATCTTCACAGAGCGATTGGTTTATGTTGGATCCAAACAAATCTATGCAACGTGACATCTAGTCTATTTTTGATCGATATAATTATATATATTTAATTCGTGCTGATTTAGGAAGTAAAGGTTTTTTTTTGAATATAATTTTCATTTGTAAAGCATTTTGTTTTATTGTAATTATAAGTTGTATTAATTGTATTTTTCAAATTTTAGGCAAATGGTTATGATGGTAAAGACCTAGTCTTTGATCCAAAGAAACGTCCTTTCTGCAATGCATTCACAGGTATTTTAATAATCGCCAAAACGATTTTCACTAAGTGTCATGGCAAAGTGGGTACAGGACCAAAATCTTATGTAATTTTAAAGGAGCCTAAAATCGAGTCAAAAGTGGTGGGGATAAAAGTGGGACTAAGACTGAGCGTTGTGATTGGTTGAAGTGCTGGAATGGCGGGAAATTTTTGGATTCCAAGATGGCTGACAGATGGCGTTCTTATCCACACCACTTTTGACTCGATATTAGGCCCCTTTAAAATTACATGTGATTTTGGTTCCGTATACCCGTTTTACTATGCTACGCACTATTTTATCGCTACTTCTCTATAATCTCCTAATTTCTATTATTAATATTATTTATTTTATTATTTTCGTGTAGGTTGCGGTAGAAAACGTTCAAATCTACCAGCGTTGCCAATTCACGGTGGAAATAACGAAGAGACAATCGGAAGCCTGTTGGAATTAAGCGCCGAACCAGCAGTGGAGGACCTCTCGCGACAAATAATGTCCGAAGCGAAACTATGGGAAGCAATACAGGAAGCGAACATGGAACTGATGCGACGCAAACAGGAATCTATGGACGGTCCTGATGACGAACCGGCGACGCCAGCACGTAGCGCCACCGCATCCTGCGCTTTGCCACCTTGCTACATTTAAAAGAGGCAAAAACGGAAGAGATGCGTATTTAAGCGCCGGAACAAAAAATCAAATTGATGTCAGGTCAGCCGAAAGTATCGCATCAAATAAGTATCTATCTATTTCAACACTTCAATCTGAATCAATCGATTTCTAACAATTCTAACGTATCCAATGGCGCGTGGTAAATGTTTACCGACTTATTTACTCTTCAATTAAGAATCGAATCAATGTCACAATGTCAATGTTTTCTATTTTGGTATTTCGCTTTCCAAAACTAAAGCTTTAATATTGTATTGTTAAAGCAAAAAAATATATTAACTTATAAACTAATAAACTAAAATTACCTATAAACTAAAAAAATATTAATTATCTGTTGATGTATGTACCTATTATGAAGAAAAAGTTTGCAATTTGCAGTAATTAAGCGTCAGTTTCTAAGTACCTAGGCCTAGACCTAGGTACTAGGCCTAGGGAAAAGAAGAAATTTTGTTACGGCAGGAGAGCCTTAAGTTTAAATATTTAAAATTTGTCTTTCTTAAAAATATATCATTAATTAATAAACATTATAAATATTAAGGGTATATTATAGAAAAAGATTACATAAACATACGTATTTGAATATTAATTATGATAATTCTATTGTCATTCATTATTATATTGGGCATTCTACAAAATATAAATAAATATTATTAAATCATCATTTTTTCTCTTTCTCCAAAATTAAAAAGATAACCAGGTTAGTGTAAATTATATATTTCCTACGGCCAGTATCAAATGGCACACTGTTGCCATAGGATAATTAGACTTTGTCTGGTAATATTCGTGCGCCAATAAATTAATTTTGAAGTTTAGTTAAATTCCTTTAATTCAATTGGCTATTTAATTCCAAATTTACTTTCCTGTATTTCAATATCGAGTCCCAAATTAAACCTGGGGCAGTAAAATATTGCGCAGCATCTAGGTTATACGCTTTATAGCAGGTTTTCTGAAATAGCTCGAACACGTCGGCGGCCAACAACCAAACATCGGTTTTCCGAAAATGTGCCTACGAATATTTTTCCATGAGTACTAACACACATTCCAATCCGAATGATTCATAAAGGCATCACCAGATTTTTCCGTTCAGCTTCATAATTCAAGAAATCTGTTTATTATAATTATGCTTTAATATTGTATACCTGAAACAAATTTAGCAAAACATTTTTCAAAGTTTTCCGCATATAAAAACGCATGTTCAAGTTAATTTATTACCATAAATTATATAAATAATTATCAGGAACAAGACAATAATTATAAAACACTATAACTAGATTGTCCCTGATGGATAATCGCTGAAATACTCAATAAATTATATTGGTGACTTTATTAAAGCAGGGAAAACATTTATTAACGAATCGTTTATTAGTTTCAGTCGCAATCTACCTCTAATATTCTACCTACAGGTATATTGGTTTTCACCTGAAAAAAAGTACCATATGAACAAAAGTTATTTAGATAAAGGGTGGCTTTGGAATTCTGCACGTACGTTGTGTGTTTGATTCATCGTCACCCGAAATGCTCCGAAACGCATTGACTACTGACGATGAATCAAAGATGCAACGTACGTTCAAAATTTCAAAGCTACCATTTATCTACATAATTTTTGTTCACACGGTATATTATTCAATGAGTGCCTAACGGCTCGTATTGTAACCATCCCAGTGAATTATAACAATAACACACGACTATTCAATTATGTCTCAATTATATATTAGCAAAATTCATCACTATTTTTTGATAACGATGAAACGGCTGTTTTTGT
>JARJEB010020280.1:0-20440 GCA_030264535.1 Liometoxenus newtonarum | reverse complement strand
TAACTGACAAGTGATACAATATGACGGGCGATCACATACAGTCATTGTCGGAATTCTTCGGGTTCTTTCGAAATCTTAGATCATATAGATAAGCTAGATCGATCACTTCAAATTGGTTAAATCTTGTGATCTTCGAAAATACGCGATCAGTGTTATGAAATTGACAGAATTTTTCGGGTTCCTTCGAGATCTTAGATCATATAGATAAATTCGATCGGTCACTTCAAGTTTGTTAAATCTTGTTGAACTTGAATATGCGATCAATGTTATTTAATTGCAGTAACTTCTAAAAGTCCATTACACACGATAGTGAGTAATGAAAATCCATTACTCACGGTGGTGAATTATAGGTACCATTAATCACTCAAAAAATGCTAATTATGATCATATAACTAAATACGTGTAGAATTAATTGACTACTTCCAATATTTTACTTAAAATTTAAATATAATTAATTACTTTTCGTCTTTATTAGCGAAATGGTTGTGATTATGCCGTTTATTTAAACACGTCGTCGGAGTTTGATGGCAGCGACACAGGAGCGCGACCGGATGAAGCTGTTTCATGGGGAAAAATCAAAAAGGACGCGACACCAGTGAAAATTTATGCTGAAGCTACGTTGGTGTTTCCTTTGCTTGTAGGCGAGACGTTTGCGAAATATCATTTTAACAAAAAGATACGCGACAATATATGAACAGTAAGTAAGTAAATATTGCCATATTGCTAATAAGAAACAATTAAATTGAGTTTTTTTTTTGCTTTATTGCTTTATTGCAAATACAAAAATAAAATAAAAAACACGTCGAAAGCGAAGAAGGGTGTGACCTGTGATATATCGGTAAAATGACCTATATCTATCAATAATCACTAAACAACTTAAGGTCTTGTAAAATAAACCGAGAGCCGATACCCGACTCGATTGTTAACCGTTCTTGTGTTTGTTGTTATTATACTAACGCACGAGCCTCGTAGCGATACGTTGTGTACTTACTGGGCTCGTGTGTGCGTGCAATTCAGTCTATCCAGCGTCGATCAATTTTTAATACTTATTTTGAATTACTTAGGAAGCTATGAGTGATTATTAATCAAGAAGTAATATTTAGCAAGTACGCAACGTATCGCTACGAGGCTCGCGCGTTAGTATAATAACAAAAAACACAAGAACGGTTAACAATCGAGTCGGGTATCGGTTCCCTCGTGGTCTTACAAATACTTCAACCTAACCTATTATGATAAAAATATCTTGATTATTGCCGTTACGTTAACTAATCTTAATAGATGAGTAAAGAACGGCACAATATGGTTAAAAATCAAGTTAATTGTAAATATGAAGTCTTTAAATTCAAGAAGTAATATTTAGGAATGCCTACTCTCATAATAATTTTTCATTCGCAATTAATATATTTTAAATGCGGAAGAAAAGTTAACTCTCTCGTCAGGGATCGAACCTGAACCTCAAGCGTATCTAGCGCTGCGCTAGCCGATACCCGACTCGATTGTTAACCGTTCTTGTGTTTGTTGTTGTTATACTAACGCACGAGCCTCGTAGCGAAACGTTGTGTACTTACTGGACTCGTGTGTGCGTGCAATTCAGTCTATCCAGCGTCGATCAATTTTTAATACTTATTTTGAATTACTTAGGAAGCTATGAATGATTATTAATCAAGAAGTAATATTTAGCAAGTACACAACGTATCGCTACGAGGCTCGCGCGTTAGTATAATAACAAAAAACACAAGAACGGTTAACAATCGAGTCGGGTATCGGTTCCCTCGTGGTCTTACAAATACTTCAACTTGTGGAGAAACTGTATAGGTGGAAGATGACGATGAGAATTCAGGCTCGAAGACATCAATAAAGGAAATAGTTTTTTTTTGTGTTCAGAAAATAAGACCCCTCAAGCTACAGAGCGAGAATACACCATTGTAAAATTGTGAGCCAGCTGACTCAAATATTTACAGCAATTCTGTGTTTTTGGGAAATACGAATAGAAAACAAAAATAACATAACCATGAAGAATATTAAATAATTAACAAATTTACGCGGAATGTGAACAAAGGTCCATAAATTTGGTTGCAACGCCACTCTGAAGAGTCTGAAGCAGGTCACTTGTTTCGCTCATGTACTTTGGGCAGCCTATAGTTTGGTACGAAGTAATGTGGCTGACCAGTAGGCGCATTTCTTTGTAGAAACTTTTCTGTCGAGTTAAAGTTGAAAGCAAAGAAATGGTTCGTGAAACTGATGATGCTCGGAAAAATCCATATTTTTCTTGCACAAAAACGAGAAGGAGAAATGGTAATCTCAAATTATTACGCGTGACATCTCAATTTCGTTGAGAAATCCCAATTTGTATTTTGTGTTAAAAATAGTGCAAGGTGTAGGAAAAGCATAGTATTATATTCGCGATTATGGCCATTCCTCACTCAGATGAATTTGAGCCACTCGCCTATCGGCTCATGGGCTCAAACATCATCTTCGTGAGTAATGGCTTCATAATCACTCATATAATAATATATTATTGGCGTAGGTACCTTTGTTATTCTGATTAATATAATCAGTCCAGGTAATACTGTTTTTAAGAGTTGGGATATCTTCTGGTGTTGCCTCTGTAAATACTAATTTTGTACTAACTGTACCATCTAGGAATATACTTTTGGTAATATCAGGCTTGTTGATATCTCGCCATACCTGTCCATATGTGTAAGCTCCTTGTTCATTGATAATAGAGATTGCCCAATTTTGTATTATAGACCGGGTTTAAACGATCTCTCTCTCTCTCTCTCTTTATTTGAACACAGCTGGGGAATTTCATGGAAGTGATTCGGGAGCACGTCTAGATGAAGCTGTTTCATGGGGGAAAATTAAGCCGGAAGCAACGCCAATAAAAATTTACTCTGAGGCGAGTTTAGTTTTAGCGTTATTGCTCGATTATTGGTCAACAAAATAAATGAATTAATCAAAAATTAATAAATTAAGTAAAATTCTGGGCAAATTAAAATTTGTAATATTACCAATTGATATTTTATTATAGTATAATATTTCAAATTTTATCAATTTATACAAATAGAAATAATAATTGAGTATATACGTGTATATAATACACTTTCATAATATGATAAACGAAATTAACTAAAAGTTGTGATGCAGACATGCAAAGTACGTACTTGGTTTCTTTAGTTGTCATTAGTCATGAGCAAAATTGTTTCGCTTACACGGAGCTCCGACGTGATAATTCAACGGCTTTACTAAGAATCTTTTGGACATCCATTGACCATACGTTTTGAAGCAACTTCAAGTTGGACGGAAAGTCGCCATCTAACAATTTGTCACGACACAAACTAAAATAACAAAAAACACAAACAGATATATTTTGCTACTCACAGGCGGAAAATAGCAAAGGCTGTATGATTTTTCGAATGGAGAGTTGGCCATTGCCGAACGCAGACAAAATGCGTGCGGCACAAACTTTTTACCGCACGATTTCTTTTGCCGTACGATTTTTATTTACATTGTTGTTATGGTAACCACCATAAAATATAGGGAATTGTCATAGTGCCATGATTTTGATGATTTCAATATTAATTTTTGTTACTTTTATAAATCTTAAAATGTTCATTCTGTTTTAAATTTTGAACCGTTCGTAGAAAAAATAGTGTACGCAACTTGTGCGGAAAGTGAGGGCGTGCCAGATGAGTTGACTTTTTGACGTTGTATGCCAACGAGTAAATTACGCAACGCGT
The DNA here is from genome assembly GCA_030264535.1 of Liometoxenus newtonarum. Classification (NCBI taxonomy): domain Eukaryota; kingdom Metazoa; phylum Arthropoda; class Insecta; order Coleoptera; family Staphylinidae; genus Liometoxenus; species Liometoxenus newtonarum. The sequence goes on along the minus strand of JARJEB010020280.1, from coordinate 16,700 downwards.
AAATTACTATTACCTAACAAGTTTGGAATGTATTCAATTTCTAACGAGTGCGATAATTTGAAATACGAGATGAAGTCGAGTGCTGCATATGGCGGGAGTGTGAAAGTGAATGTTTTCCAATCGCGTTAGGTACACTACTTTTCCTTCGGCCACATTTTTCCATCGGAACATTAATGTTTATGAAACGATTTTGACACAAACTGCCATGACACTGACGCAGCCACTTATCATGCCATATTTGATAAGAAACTGAGGCAAAGTGATAAGTTTATCACTTTGCCGCACAGTTTCTTGTTTTGTTACCATAGTGGCTAGAATGTGGGTCGGCTGTGAGCAATTGTCAACTTTCTAGCTTTCTGACCGTAGGAAAATCTGTTTGTACAACAGTTTGGTTTGAATATCATTAGTCCGCATGCGCAATAGCACTCAAACTGCACTACGAACAATTAGACTATTAAAATGTTTTTTTACTTACATAATCATGGCACAACAAATATAAATCAAAAATTGAAATCTTTGTTCATCGGAAAACAAAGAATCCCATATTCGGAGGACATCTGGAAGTGGGAATTCTTGAGAGAGCAACAACGTGATCCATCTGAAGCTATAGTATTGCGGATATAGCTTTTGTTCATTGAATCGTTCACAAATGGCATTATCAAAGTTTTTAAGCGTTTGTAACAGTTTCGTCATCATGTTATTGATGCCGCCTTCCGCTTCATCTAATGACTTGATGAAAAAGTCGCGGATTTCAGACATTAGATTCGTAAAGCAAAAGAAACAATCAGCCTCAGCATGTTCTACAAATCAAACCAATTACATCAGACAGTGCTGTTTTTATTTTATGAAGAAAAAGTCAAAAAAAAAAATACCTCGCGCTGATAAGTCAGGATCACAAGCGAAACTATAGTAAATCGGGCCGATAATTTCGTTCATCCCTTGTACATAACTCTGTCCGGGATTTAGCTTAGCGTACAGAAAGAGAATTCTTTCAACAACCTCCCAATGTGCTTCCTGTCCTTCAGCCATTGGGGCGTAGTCTTCAGCTGCTTTTTTCACCGATAACACGATCTAATATTTAAAGGAATAAATTAATAAATATTTTGTATTATTATTATTATTAAAAAAGTAGATTTACCTGCTACTAATTTCAAGAGTTAGCAATAAAATACAAAGCAATAAATCATTATTTCAAGTTCGAAACAAATTATTTTTATTTACCTTTGTGATTCCCAGGCCTTTCCTTTCCACATTCGCGCATTTCAGGACACTTCGTTGAACCCTCGTGTGCAATCTTTTCACCTCGGCGGAACTTACTATCTCTTCACACGGAAATTCGCTTGGTTGCTGGAAGAATGAGATGTCTGGACACAATCTACGCACGTCCTTATCAATTTGCAAAAGAACTTCATTATCTTTGAAATATGTCTGCCATTCACTATCAGGTTTGATGCTTAGCGGATGATCCAATGCTTCAGATTCACTATCAGTGTCTTTTGAGCCAGGTATTACTATCAGGTCATCTAAATGCAAAAAAAAAAACTTGTTAATTCATATTTCCAATAGCTTGTTGCCTTGGTAACCGTTTACATTGTGCAAATAAATAAACAAACAACAAAGTAGCTTGTTGTCTTGGTAACCGTTTAAATTATCCAAATAAACAAACAAAGTAAAAACAATTGAGTACTGATCGAACCTATGTAACTCTTGTATAGCTCTCTCTTTTTGGCGAGGAACGTACTCCATGATTGCTTCTCGAGGGGAAGATAGTTGAGCAACAACTTCCAGCACAAAGCCCTTTTGCCAGTTTCTTCCGGAATGCCTATTTAAACAAATAAAAGAAAATATTAGAAGAAGAAAAACATTCAATGTTGTGACTTGTGCTTGTGGTCAGTACCAACCACTACTTTATCAGTGGTTTCTTACCTTGGAAACAAAAACGTTTTAATTTCTTCAAATCGATTAGTTCCTCCTCAAGAATTTCATCAAATTGTTGTATTCTGAGAAGAAATAGCAGATTAATTTGTTATAATAAAATGTATTATTTATTTAAAGTTTGTACCTTGCCTTGTATGCCATCGCTTGATGACACCTGTCAGCTGTTTTTGGCATGATGTGGGTGGGGGTGTTTGACCTTAACGGTTTGACACTTTCCATTCCATTGGCGAAAAAGTCAAATATTTAAAAAAAAAAAAAAAATTTAATTTTGGAATAAATGTTGAATTGATATTAAAAATGTTCTGCTTTATTCCGTCAACAGTTAAAAGGCCAATGACAAAGAAAAGTTGTTAATTTACCACAGCTAACTTTGACTTTCCACTTTGCTTGTAGATAATGGAGATGTTCCACGTTTCGTCATGATGACGTCACGGAGTTAATTTTAAGCAGCTGATCCGGACCACTGTGGCAGATAAAAGAAACACCTTTGTACCGCCAAAGCTCGAATTCTTTTCGTTCGAGTTCGTGTTCTCGTTGTGAACGCAAACCAGACGCAAACGAAAATATCAACTCGAACGAACACAACTGGAGCCTTGGATGTGCAGAGGTTCAGGATCAGCTGTTCGATTAGAAGGTCAAATAGGTCATGCTGGGGACATGGAACATATCCATACTTATTTCTCATATTTTTGTACATTACATATTTCTATAAATTTTATTATCGTGCTAAGGTAAGCAATTATTTGGAATTACTTTTACAAAGACAGGATTTGATTTATTCGCAAAACAAACGTTTTGTTTCTAAGAAATTGATGGTGGAACAAAACTAATAAAAATGAGTGTTCTTTTATGGAAAACGAAATGCGTTGGAATATGTAAGCTAGTTTTTTACAAAGCTAAACAAATTTTAGGAAGTTGTTTATTCAGATTTATTCGTTTTGATCTAAGGTTTTGACAGATTTATTTGAAAATTAAGATGGCGTCATTCAATAAATATGTTGAAGGTCAAACTTTTCCTGTCAAAATGAAAAAAATGTCTCTGGGCTGAGTGTTGACAGCATTGACAGATGTCAGCTGTTCGAGTACGCTTTTCAGCTTTTGTCTAAAAAATTATTTCATCTTGACAAATTATGATTGTCATTAATCCGTTTTGCAATGCGTCCTTATCATATTTTATAACGGACATCAAAATTGATAAAGTTTTACGCGTGAATTTGATGTTTGCTCGTTATCGATAACCATCGAACGTACGGAAAAGTTAAATTTCAGAAAGACACTTGGAAAGGTAAAAACTGTGTTCCCACTCACAAACTGTCACATCAATAACGAACTGAACAACAAAAATAGAAAGAACATCTGGACAGTTACCGCAAGGAAAATCATCGCATCTTTTCGCATTCAACCCCATTTTTTTACATTTCCAACACCTGTGCGATGAAGAAAAACAACTGAATGTTATAATTGTGACAAGGAATTTGAGATGCTCCCAATCTCAAACCAATTTCGCAAGAACAAAGGTATCAAATCAAAAGGTATCATAAAAAACGTTCTAGAATCATCAGGTATTTTTAGTATTTGACTAGGAATGTTTTAGATGTTGCATACGACGATGTCGAGGACATGTCACCACTCTCGGGCTGTCCCAATTGAATGCTGTGCCTTTTGTGAACTATCCCAACCTGCCACACTAGTGGACTTATGTTTTGATTACATTAAAAATCATTTGGAGTGTTTGTGCGATCTAGATCCAAACGATTGCAAATTAAAGTTGAACGTTACGTTACCAGTGGAGATATGTGAACGATTACTGCATAAACTCGCAGCAAAACAACTAAAACTAGATGCAGTCGTGCAGATATTCGAAGACCGAACGACGACACGTTTGAAACGCGTTCGATTGCGGAATACGTATCTTGGCGACGAAGGATTCAAAGTGTTGTTAAACCATCAGTTGACTGAGCTTGATATCTCCGGCAGCCCGCTCATAACAACAGCTTCTATTGCACATTTATCACAGGAAGGTAAAAGTTTAGTTAGTTTAACGATCGGTGAGAACATGAACATTTTCCCACACAGTTTATTCGGTTACGGTTTCGAAAAGGAGTATTACGGAAGAAATTACATAATATTGGGAACGAATCTACGTCGTTTGTGTATACGTAATTTAGATAAATTAAAAACTGAATTCTACAATCTTTTGCTCGCCCCGCTTGCGAAACTACAACATTTAGATCTATCGAATTGTGGCAAACTAGGTAATTTTAAAAGTATGGAACACTTGACCAATTTGACTTCCTTAGTGCTTTACAATGTCGCGAAAGTCGAGAAGGGGATCGCGGTTATTTGCAAATTAATCAATTTGCAACACTTGGATATATCGCAAGCGAAAGAAGAGAATGGAAAGTACGAGAATGGCACGGCGACCCTCTCGATGCTCATTTTATCGTTGCCACGATTGACGTCACTCGACATTTCGGGTACCAATTTGGCAGGGACCGGTGTCGCGGAAAGTGCGCAATGTACTGATTGCGTTGGGAAGATGGGAACGCCAACAGGTACCGACATACCTGGGCTTGCCAGTCGCGTGCATAATCCTTTGCAGTTTATTGGACTTTACGAGACGCAGCATGATGCTTGTTTGAGACACGACATTCCTGCAAAATTGGTAAGAATAAATCAGTATGTATAATGTTAATAGTCGCTTGGTTACGAGATAAATTTCGGGGAAATCTTTATTTTGGTTTGTCAGTTGTGGCTTTCGATTTGTTCCAAACAGCTGCACAGAAACAGCTCGCGTAGTTAAACGTTGTTGGATTTGTCTTCGAGTAACACTGGAGCTGTTTCAATGGAGCTATAAGTAGTTTCTGGGTCAAATCGAAAGCCTATATTAACATTGCTGCCATTTTGCTGGATGTAACGTCATTGGCAGCCATCTTAATAGCGTTTATGCTTAGTACATCAAAACATGGTCATAAAAACAATCGCAGTTTTTAATTAATTGTCAGGTTGGATGAATTGTAAGTAGAAATTCGTTTAATAACAGATAGCTGGAAATGCAAACGAGGAACAAATATTAGTATCAGCTTTGGCCTACTTGGATCGTTCGGAAATGCTGCAGAAAGTCCTCAACGAACTCTTCCATCTCTTCCGATTCGAGACTTGTAAGCATGTCGGACAAGCATTGTACGTTGTCCTCGAGGCGATGAATCGACACTTAAATGAACGACATATACAAATCTCTGGAAGGTAAGTACTTACTATTTCCAATTCACCATTGAAATTCCATTATCTAAGTAGATCAAAGTTGAGTTGAAGTGATTTACATTTTACGCTACTCTTTGGTAATTTCTGATGAAAAAAGTGTTTTGATTTTAAGCGCAACATTATTTTATATCGTCAAAGGCACAGGAAAAGAACTCCATGATGTTATTCAAGTGAAACGTCGCATTATCACCACTCTCCTAAATGCGATGTGTGCACATTGCAACGACGACACGATGATGCGGAACGGATGTTTGACTTTGTGTCAGTTCAAAATACCGGATGATGTTGTAAGCAATTATTTTGTTTGTTCTTATAGTGTTTTTAGTTTGCACCGTAACATGGCGGCCATTTTGATAGTTGTAACGTCATAAGCCGCCATTTTGTTATCGCTGTCAAATAACAAATTACATTGCTCAATTGTTTATTCTTACCTAATTGCAGGTATTTGATTATGAACGTTTAGTTGGAATACTTTTACACTCAGTGCATGGGATGGCTCAAGAAAGTTTCGTCCAGCGCATTGGAATCTACCTTCTAAATTCATTAGCTTGCCAAGTCGACGGCCATCAGAAGATCAAACTTGGAGAATTGGGCGCAATACATGTAATTCATTCAAGTTCATTTCTTTTCATTGATTTATGTTCATTTTAAATTCCAATTATCAGAAAATGCTGTGCTTAATCAACGATCGTCTTGAACGTGGTTTATGTGACGACGTCCTAGAAGTTGCCTGGTCCACAATGTGGAACGTAACCGATGAGACACCAGCGAATTGCAAAAAGTTTCTCGAGAGTGCTGGAATGGAATATTTTCTAAAATGTTTGGAAAAATTTCCGGACAAAGAGGAACTTCTGCGTAACATGATGGGCTTGTTGGGCAACGTGGCCGAAGTACGTGAACTGCGATTTCACCTCATGAATTCGAAATATATTTCAGTATTTTCCAATCTCTTGGAGTCGATGAGCGATGGCATCGAGGTGAGTTACAATGCGGCGGGGGTGATTTCGCATATTGCATCGGATGGGCCTGAAGTCTGGACGATTGAGGAACCGACGCGAGAGCTGGTTTTATGGAAAATGGTGACTGCGATCGATCGATGGGATTTGAAAAGTCATAGAAATATTAATTACCGATCGTTTGAACCGATTCTTTATTTAGTTCGAATTTTTGAGACGCCGGAATGCCAACAATGGGCTGTTTGGGCGCTAGCTAACTTAACCGGTGTCTATCGTAAGTAAATTTTAAACTCTTGCAAGTACCACGCAAATATATGTTGAATCTTCGATTTCTTGTTTTAGCGGACAAATACTGTGATTTAGTAATTTCGGAAGGTGGAATACAATTGTTAGAAGAAATAATCGATCATCCTCTACCGCCATGTAGAGTAAAAGAACTGGCTAACATCGTCATCGACAATTGCAAAAGCTACAAATCGCGTTGTTGCATGCTAGATGGGTGATTTTTCTGAGTATCTAAATTAATTTCGTTTAATTCTTAACGCTATTCGCTAACATCTCGGTTTTTACCTACCACGCATATTTTATCTCACCGATTTTTGAACATTTCTAATTGTATTATCCCTTTGTCAACACCACTTTTTTTCTGTAATTTATAGTTTTATTTATTATTTTTATATGAAATTATTGAGATAAAATTATGTTATCCGGCAAGGAGTCGTGTCCTTACAATTTCTGTGAGTTATTAATGCACACGTGTAATAATTTTATAACAAAATGCTGAGCAAATTGTTAATATATTTGTTTGTTTGTTTAAAAGTTCATTAACTCTTAATAATGAAATTCATAATATTTTCAAATACTGTAGAGATATTGTACATAGTATGATAATTATCTTTAAATACCGAGTGCTATGAATTAATAACATAGCACTCGGTGTTTAAAGATAACAAACAAATTAAAAAGGTTTAATTATCAATTTGTTTTTAATTGTAACCAATATAGTCTATCAAAATATAAATTATTATAATACTTATAAAAAAAAATAATTATATGTGGGATGATCCTGATTTTTCCGAGTTGTCCCCCAGATAATCCAAGCAGGCAAATGTATACGAAAAGGAATGGAAGCGCAATAGTTTGAAAGTACAGGAAATTCGTTTTTAGTCATCAATTGTTTTTAGGCAACCCGTTATCGTCCATTTCACATCGTCATTTCACAGATTCATGAGATTCACTACCAATATTTTCGTCTCGCTCAAACACGTTGATAACCAAAACATAATTGTTTAAATTTTAATTGTATACAATCAAGAAAAGCATGTCATACGCGAGATTATACCCCCATTTGCTTTCTCTTTGATTCGGCATGCGAAGAGAAATCTCAAGAGAAACGATGATTACCCACCAACCATCGTACTCTCTGCTGCGTTTCCATTATGGCTCTGCGTTTTGCGAGAGCGCTGTGATTGGCTGAAAACCGCTCGATATGAAACGAGTGGATACTTGGTCGATCTACTCAAAAAACTTGCGTCTAGCGACAATATGGAATCAACCAATCACAAAACAGTTCCAAAATGTGATCATTAAGTTGCCTACCTACGATCCAAACTAGAGGTAAAATAACTTTCCTGCACTTTTACCCTTATAATTCTACCCTTCAGTAGTTCAGTAGCTGGAGGCCACCCTCAAATGACCGTAACAAACAAAAAAACTACGTAAAAATTTTTGAAAAGCGTATTGGTATGCCTTAGATAGTTAGATGCATGTTTTGTCTCTTCTTCACTTGGATTTTCGTCTAGGTTTCACTGCGTCGCACTTACGGATAGTATTACCATGCCGGTTCCCCATTTAGGTTTGCCACACCCCTTTCAAAATGTTTTACATAGTGTTTTGGTAGGTGAGGGTGGCCTTCGGCCACTGCCAATTACAAAATAATCCTCACTGGTAGGACTACTGAAAGGTAGAATTACAAGAGTAAAAGTACGACGGAAACAAACACTGGGAAAATTCCTACAGTTTTCATACTGCAAAAGTAGGCAACTTCATGATCATATTCTCGAACTCTTTTGTGCTTGGTTGATTCCATATTGTCGCTAGACGTATGTCCTCAAAAACGCAAATCGTGATATGGAAACGTACCCTTAAGCGTTTTCCATTTATTACAATGGTGTAGGTACACCAGTGCGCACTTTTATTGCACCGGCTTGATTGATTTGTAAATCAGTGTAGGGAGTGTACCCGCCCCCTGACCCGCTTATCGGTTTTCATTTAACACTTGGTGTACACTCAGTGCAGATTCAGTGCAACTTTTTCCAACCGTCTCGAGGAGGTCGTGGAGGCTGTTCCATTTATTCGGCACTGCACTGCACTTACACTACACTTCTACTTTCAAACAGCTCATCTGCACTGACGGCTACACTAGATCGACACTAGTCCGCGTCCAGTGTAACACTAGTGTAATAAATGGAAAACGCTACTACTCTGTTGCTCCTACACGCAAATTTGTGTATCACACACAGGCATGGACATTCCAGTTCTCATGCATTTCAACTGATTTCAATGTTCTGCGCAGACTCCAGAATCCAATAATGTCAATGTCATAATTTTGAATACATAACCTAAGTTCTCTGAGGACAATGTACATTTTCAATAACTTTTAGATTATTAATATTAATTACTATGAATAGCAGAGGAGCATTAGATTTACTATCAGGGTATGGTGATGATGAACTATCGGAAGATGAAATAGTGCCTGGACCAAAGGTATCAACGAAACGAAGACACAAAAGTGATTCAGAAGACGAAGCAACTTCCCAATTTGCTAAACCAAGGTAAGTCTCTAAATGAACAAGCAAAGAAAATGGATTTAGACTTATTTTCGTGTTAGATTACCAGTGCCTCTATTTGCTGCACAAACCACTGAAGCACAACATAATTGCGTTGAACATAATGGTAAAATTCGTAGCTTTGCTCATGAAAGAGGAAATTGGGCCACATATGTTTACATTCCATGTAAGTTTAGCTTGCACATAATGAATATGAATGTTTTTTTCTTCTTATCTGAATTCTCAGTTTCCAGTAATTATGGACTCGACGACTTAATTGAAAGGATTCAAGGTCACGCTACCTCATTAGAATTAAATGAAGTTGATCATTATCACATTAGCTTAACGAAAACACTGGTTTTAAAATACCATTGGATCGAGTCATTTACATCTACAATTTCTGAAAGAATAAAAGGGATTAAAAGGTATATTCTAATAAACTTAATCTAACTTGTTAGCTAGTTGACACTTTAGACCTTGGGTTTATTTTTGTTTTTATTTATTAATGAAATTATTCAAATTATTGCTTTTAATAGTTTCCAAAGTCTGAAAATTTAAAATATTTTAGGTTTATTGTAATGTTTGATTCAATTCAAGTTTATTGCAACGAGGAGCGGACTAGAACATTTATCGGACTACAAATCAAGACGGGATATGATTCATTGTCAAATTTAACAAATATTTTAGACAAATGTCTAATGGAATTTAAGTTAGACATATTTTACAAGGTACAATTCAATATTTTTCAAATTTTTGCCTTAGTTAAATGTATCTAATTGTTAATTAATTTACAGGACCCAAGTTTTCACATGAGTATATTGTGGTGTTTGGGCGACAAACGAAATGAATTGAACGCGTTTTTACCAGCGTTGAACAAGCATTTCAGTAATATTTACGAAAATACGAACGCAGAAAGTTGGTACATTAATGTTGAATCAATTCAGTGCAAATCAGGTAATAAATATTTTACATTTTCTTTATAAAAACTGTTAAAAAATATATAATGCGTCTTATTCATTTGTCCTAAATGCACTATCTTATTTATTTCGAACATTTTCCAAATTCAATTCATCGTCGAAAAGCTGTACCGCTCGAGGTGCCTGCGAAAAAACGTGCATCTAGAGCCAGAGTGGCATCCACCAATCACAACAGCGTTCCAGAACATGATCATTAAGTTGCCTACGTTTGCAGTGAGAAAACATCACATTCAACCCCTCGACCAAACCTTAATGGCGAACGGGCATTGTAATATTATCCGTAAGTGCTATGCAGTCAAACCTAACATGCATCTACCCTTTTTCTCAATTTTTTACATAGTGTTTTTGTTTGTGAAGGTGGCCTCCTGCCTACCCTCATTGTTAGGACTACTGAAGGGTAGAATTATAAGGGTAAAAGTACGGCGGAAACAAAGACTGGAAATTCTTAGTTTCCTCACTGCAAAAGTAGGCAACTTCATGATCATATTCTGGAATGCTTTTGTGATTGGTTGATGCCAATCTGCCTCTAGACGCAAATGCGAAAAATTCGTTGATAAAGCTGACGCTCCAGCCAAGCCAAAGCAGAACTTAGATATGCAACCTGTTATGCGTTTGTTGGACATTTCTTATTTAGCTTTACGTAGATGTCGCTTGAGGTAATAATCATTCATTTGTTTACAAAACAAAACATTGTTGACTAATAAGAATTCAATCAATTGTGTTTCAAACCTCTCTAATTCAAACGAACATTGTTTAAAACTTAATTGTTCAAGGAATCAACCAGATTTCATTTGCAATAAATATTCCATAAGCTAGCAGTCCTAATAGGTTATCAAGGCATCATCCTTGTTTAATACACTGTATTTATACGCATCTGTCTCATTAAAAAGCAGTAAATAGTTGCAGTAGGTGTAAATGTGTAATCGGAAATGAATTTTTCTTACCGCACGCGACATTCTCGAGTCTCTTGTTCAGCTGCTTATTAGTTATTTTCGTGTTGAAAATTTGCAAATGCCAATACTTGCCTAGATAATTGTGTATACAAGTTCACGGCCGAATCGAGTAAAATGTTAATTTCATGATTGAGATTGAGTCGTAAAAATATTTGGACCACAATCATGGCTTGCCTAATTAGAAGCACAACTTGAAACGTAAAAAGACGTGCACGTAGTTTTAGTAAACATTTTTGTGGCTCTTGTTGATTTCTTAACGTTAACTGAAGCGAATGAATCAAGTAAATGATGATAATTTAAATAAGGTGAAAATAAGATGTGAATGAATTGACTGATTAGATGAAAACCAATATGGATATTATTAAACAAGGTCAACGGACTTGTTTACATTTATGAAGCAACTTATGCAATTGGTTATTGCTGAAAATTAATGATTAACTTCTATGCAAACATGGATATGGACAATTGTATGGAGAATTTAATTGATGAAGATATTGAGCAAGATATCGAAGAAAATGATGATATGGTCGAAGATATTGGTGAAGAATTAGTAGGAAACAGTAATGAGGAAATCAATAATGATGCTGATGCCTGCGACATCGACGATGATTCTAATTTTGTGTACAAGCGATTGCTGAGGAAGCAATCTGGACAATCAAAGCAGCAATGTGCCAAAGAAGAAAGAAATGCTACAATTAGAAAGGTAAATTATATCTTTACACTTGGTCAATAACACAATAATAAAAATTATTGAATTTTTAGGTTTCTTGTATTCTACAAAAACCTGAAAATGAAAGGACTTCCGATGAAACACTTCTGCTGAAAGCTTGCGGGGAAATTGTTAAGGAAGTGCAATCGAGGAGGAAGAAACGAGATGAAGCTAAAAGAAGATTGGAGGAGTTCGAAGAGCCCATGGAGACGCTTAAACAAAAATGTAACATTTTAGCACAGGCCATTGCCCAATCACAGCATTTGGTTGTTTATACTGGAGCTGGGATTAGTACTGCTGCTCGTATTCCTGATTATAGGGGTACTAATGGTATTTGGACTATGCTACAACAGGGAAAATCCATTGGGTATGCTTTACTTGTTATAAATTTGCAAAAAAAAATCGTAAACCCTAAAAACCAACTGAAGTTGATGGATTCGAATTGAAGTTATGTGTAGTGTGTTTAAAATTTTATTTAAAACAGTTTCTGTAAGCAAGAAACAGTTTTTTTGTTACAAAATATTAAAATTAACATTTTTGTTTTACAACGAACTTCTTTGAAAATTTTTGTTTGGCTGGAGATTTTCGTTGGAGTATTCGCCAAGTTTACTAGGTTAGAATTGAGTTAAGTCATAGTTAAAGCCGCGTTCACAGAACTAAAACGTGTCGCTGCGACACTAAGTCAACCAATAGCAGCCCTCCAAAATTGTATACGCCTCTGCTGTCGCTTTGAGAGGAATACAATTTTCGAGGACTGCTACTGGTTGGCTTAAAGTGTCGCAGCGACACGTTTTAGTTCTGTGAACGCGGCTTAAGTCACTGCACTAGCACTAATGTTCAAAACTGAGGATGATAGCTTAAAACGATAATTTTGATGATTTTGCTGTAGCTTCTTTATATGTATTCTTTTGTTGTAGAAATCATGATTTAAGTCTTGCTGAGCCAACATACACGCACATGGCACTCTCAGAGCTCTACAAACGAAACATTCTCAAATACGTGGTCTCCCAAAATTGTGACGGCTTACATCTGCGTTCCGGTCTTCCTCGGACAGCCCTATCAGAAGTGCACGGCAATATGTACATAGAAGTGTGCAAAACGTGTAAGCCCTCGCGTGAGTACTGGCGGCTGTTTGATGTGACAGAGAACACAGCGCGTTATTCACATAAAACAATGCGAAAGTGTTACGTGTGCAATGGACCTCTTAACGACACGATCGTACATTTCGGGGAACGCGGTAGTTTACTATGGCCTTTGAACTGGTCGGGTGCTAGCAAAAATGCGAGGAAAGCAACGACGATTTTGTGCTTGGGTTCTAGTCTCAAAGTATTGAAAAAGTATCCGTGGCTCTGGCAAATGCACAAGCCGGTTAAGCGACGACCGAATTTATACATAGTTAACTTACAATGGACGCCTAAAGATGATTGTGCGAATGCGAAGATTCATGGAAAGTGTGATGTTGTAATGGGATTTGTCATGGACCTGTTGGGGATACAAGTGCCCAAGTATGATAGGAACAAGGATCCGATCTTTATACACGGGACACATTTATTGGAACAAGAGTATCATACGACTACTCAACCATTTTTGAAATTTTGCGGTAAGAATGTTCCTGGGAAAGTTATTAAGTTGGAGGAGGTGGAGGTTAAAGAAGAAGTCAAGGAACAAACGATTCAACAAGAACCGATCAATGGTGGGTGTAAAGAACTGGAAAATGGTCCTTGCCATGCAACAACGACAAGAACACAAGATGGCGAGGAAGTTCTCGAAGATTTTGAAGACCCTGATCAAGAAAACGAAGATCAAGAAGAAGAAGAAGACGACGAAGAAGAAATGCCTATCAATTATAGCAACAAAGGTCCCACTACAACCGAATCCAAACAAGCTGATGACTGTGATACAATAAGCAATATTTATAGTATTAACAAGATTCCACTTGCAGCAGCAGCAACTACAGACCAGAACAGTCTTCCAATTCGAAACGCTTCGCAAATATCACCGAATAATTGTCCTCCTTTACACATATGGAACGCAGAACCACAACCAGCTCACAATAATTCAATTGCAAATTCCAAAAACCACTTGCTTTCCAGTTTAAATATCAGTCAAACAATACAATGTGCAAAGCCTTTAAAAACTGAAAACGCAATGAACTTTGTAACAAACAACCACCTCGCAATCGCAAAAGACACACTGCAAAGTACGTTGTTCACGCAAAATTGTCAAGCGTTACTTACATACTACCAGCTATCGAATACTTTGTTACAAAGTCAATTGGGATTGCAAGCCTACAGGGACATGCTGTACCCGCTGCAAACAAGTTTCTTGTACTCGGGTCTTCACAGCATCATAAACCCAACACCGTTCATTACAGAAGATCACGGTTATTCGTTTTATGGAAACCGGAATAGCATGAATAGCTTTAAGCAGGACCTGGATGCCAGGGCATGTGTAAAGCAAGAAGATCCAGAGCCGACGTGCGAATATTGTTTCGCGAATTACAAATCTTTCACGTGTGTGTTTTACGAAAAACTTGAGCCGGGTTTTCTCAAGCAAGAGTATCGTTTCAGCAAAGTAGACAATTGCGAAAAAGCGTTGTATTGCCTTTGTTGTGATTACACGACGGAGGAAGAAGATGAAGAGAATGTGGAAGGTGTACCACCACCAGACAAAATTACGAAGGTTCAGATGCAGGAGGATACCACTGGTGAGCAAAAGGCTAAGATTCAGCCGGGGTGGTATGGTAAAGGGTATCGTAAGAACAAAAAACGGAAAAAAGCAGCAGCTTAATATTAGTTTTAAGTTCCTTTCTCAGTATTATAAGTTTTGTTGTTTCTTCCTCCTCAATCTACCTATGAAAGCAAGTCACGAATTTATACTTGTAAATAATTCATAATCATCAAATAATTTTTGGTATAGTATCATCATGTTTCTATATCATTTCATTTGACCTTCAATTTGGTCAGACTCAGTGACCATCATTTTGCAATTATTTATTACTTTTGCACAGTTTTCATTTTGGTTTATCATATTGTTGCATTTAATCATGATTGTACTGAATGTTTTTGTGATTTTATTGTTTAGTTTAGAATCGAAAGACAAATAAGAAGACAACTAATGTTATATTGTGTTTTCGTCTTACAGTTTTGAGAAGAGTTGCATAATTGCTAGAAACTCATGTTCCACTTTCCTTCACTAAGTCAAAAAACAAATTATGACCAAATCTTGCCTTATTTTAATGGATTTTATTTATGTTCTACGATGCCTAAAACTATTTTATTACTATTGGTTGTGTGGCAAAAAAAAATCTTTCTTACGTTTATATAAAACTTACTACTTACTCTAAATTGTACGAAATACAATTTCAAATAACTACTTCTGGAATGGATAGTAATCCAATCCAGTATTATATTTATACCGGGGCTTATCCAATTTTCTAGCCCGTTTTATCAAGTCCTGCACATCTTTCCTATAAGGCGCCGGCTGCATTTCTTCATGTAAACTACAAGCTTCAATGGGAGGTAAATCTTTCTTGAAAATTCTCCTACGTATTATGTCAACGTCTCTGGCATACTCTTCTTTAAGGTCTTCAATGTCTTTTGGCGGTGCATTAAATTCCATAACGAAATAGCTACAATACGCAAGCAACAAAACGTTATAATTAAAATAGAATTTTCGATGGAATAGAAATATCAGTTACCTAGCGCTTTTGTACACAACACCATGGACACTGGTTTTGTAAGGCATATCTCGAGTGCCTAAATTTTCGATTTTCCTAATAATACCTGATTTATCAAAAATAGAAGTTGCTATTCTCTTGAGTGTTGAAACGAGTTCAGGCTGGAAAGGAAATGTTTGCATTTATAAGTTAAACGTTTCTCAGCAACTCCCATTTACAGTACCTTCGGCATAACTCTTAATAATAGACATAATTCGTAAGTAATCATGTTAATTAACGAGTTTATAACAGCAATGATAAGAATAAATGAATGCAAAAAATATTCTCATCCGATGAAAAAGTGTGGTTAAATAAACTTAAAGTCAAAAGGTTATAACTATAGGCAACTTTATATACAAGAATACCTAACTTTATATACATGATCAGAAAAATTAACGCCCAAACATTGGCAACTTATCTTACTTGTAAATTGTACAAAAACTATCTTTACTACTTCTAAATAATTATAAATTGTAAATTGTTGGTGTGTAGATATAAACAAAATGAACAAATTCCATGATATTTTTGCAGAAAAAAAATCTCTCGCATGCGTCAATCAACGTCTCTCACCCTCTCTCGTTGCTTCTTTTCTCCTTGCATGGCTGACGTATAAGTTGCCTACGTTGCGTACCCGATTTGTTTATTTCTTGTCTGATTGTGCTGCGTTTCAATAATTATGTAAAACTATTCAATGAAAACGGCATTTCACTGACCAGCCGCAGATACATGTGGGCAGTCAGTGAAATTGAAATACCACTTTGAATTTCAGTGATTAGGATTTGGTACTCATTCACGCAGAGCATTTAATTGTCTATTTTTATTTTCTGATGCAATAACTATTATGCTTACTACTGATTATGTAAAATTATGCAATGAAGACTGCATTTCACTGACGATACTGATTCACAGAATGGAGATTCGTAGAGATCCGTCGAAAACCCTTCTACATGAAAACCCGAAAACATGAAAATGATCAAATTGGCCGGCAGTGCACATGTCGATTGAATCTCAACGTGGGTGCCGCTTAAAAACGGAGAAGAAAATAATTTTTTTTTTAAATTTATTTGTTGTTAAAAATGGTTCTTTAAAATCCCCGATTGTTTTAAACTGTACTATGCCGCGGGAAATAAAGATGATTCATGGCTTTGTCGACCTATACCGATTCAAGGCCGAATCGGGCCGAATTAACTAAGCGGCAGGCCCATAGACTGTCTTCGGTAAGGCTAGAGCGTCAAAACATTTCAAAAACACTAACGCACCATACGGTCATCATATGAATTAACAAATGGCAGCCATATTAATCACATCCTTGTTAATAGGCGTATTTCTTTGTAGTAACTATTCTGACGAGTTAAAG
>JARJEB010020278.1:0-14117 GCA_030264535.1 Liometoxenus newtonarum | reverse complement strand
GGAACCATTCGGTGGAACCTTAGACCACACCTCTTATGGAACATTACAGCACACCTCTTATTCACGCTTGCGCAATATCAGATTTTAAAACTTAAGAACAACATTTTTTGCCTTTCAGTCGGCTTAAAAAGCTAACATTGGGTTGAACATAGGCTATGTTCTCTCCATTTTTTATGCTCTAAGCAAGTGACTCCTTCTTGGATTACACGTAAAAATTAGCCATTAACCAATCACGCAGGCGCATTAGCGCAGACAATTCAGCACATGACATTGGAATAAAATTAAACTATTGCCATTCTTTGTCCTATTAGAACTGTTTACACTTGCACATAAACTCGTTGAACTTTATCCGAATTTGGCGATATCCTGGTATTCAGTCGGATGCTACTATTACATAATCGACAAATGCGATGCTTCAAGACGTTACTTGGCAAAATCAACAAGTTTAGATCGCTTGTTTGGTCCCGCATGGCTGGCGTACGGACATTCGTTTGCCATAGAAAACGAACACGATCAGGCTATGGCTGCCTATTTCAAAGCGTCGCAATTGATGAAAGGCTGTCATTTGCCATTGATGTACATTGGCCTCGAGTGTGGACTCACGAATAATATACGATTAGCTGAAAAGTTCTTCAGGCAAGCGAATAAAATCGCACCGGATGACCCGTTTGTTTTGCACGAGCGAGGTGTTATTGCTTTCCAGAATCAAGAGTAAGCCGGGGCAAATAAACATTGAAATTAGAATTTTATAGCAATTTGTTTCCAGTTATCAATTAGCAGAATCGTACTACAAGTCAGCGCTGAAAATAATCAAAACAAGAAAATGCACTTTGATGCCTGAGCAATGGGCACCTTTACATAATAATTTAGGTCACACATTGAGAAAACAAAAGAACTACAAACAGGCATTAGTTCATCATCACAAGGTAATTTGTTTCATTTTAACTGTTTGCGCAGTCGCATTAGCGCATATGGCGGATTGAATCATAACCGTACTTAATGACCTGCTTTTTTAGATATAATTTGTTATTACATATGTTCTTTTATAGGCTTTGGTATTAATGCCTCAAAATCCAAACATATATTCAGCCATTGCTTACGTCCACGCTCTCACAAATAATTTGGACGAAGCAGCCGACTGGTTCCATCGGGCGTTGGGTCTTCGAAGGGACGACACTTTTAGCACAACAATGCTGGGTTATGTTATCGAACTTTTGTGTGAAGAACAAGCTCCGTATCCTGATGCACCGGAAGGCATTCCTTGTTTTGTCGCGGAAACTAATATCCGCACCGAGGAAGTGCAATCATCTTCCATTGAATATGACATGGATTAATATTATTTCGTATAATTCATTAAAGAATAAACTCATCAATTGAAAGCATCGTTGATATATAATTAATTATTCTTAGTTAATATTTTTTTGCTTTTTCTTAAGGATTTGGAAATGTTCAAGGGTGGGCAGGGAGTTAGATCAAAAAGCGATTTTCTTTGTCCACATAATTTTTCCTGCATACAAAAAAAAACATGAAATAATATTGTAACATTTGGCATTTGCCTTGGTACTGTATAAACGCAAAACGCATGCGTCTTGTTAAAAGAGATGCATCGCATCCCCGACCCCGTTCGTCTCTTGCATTCTTCGGCTTCGCAACAATATGCTGTTTATGTTGACACTTTGTTTATACCTACGTGCGGCACCAACGCGATCGACGACGATAAGAAATCTGATAGAGACGACTTGATAGCGTATCGTACAAACTAACACATCACAACGGACTACAATACTTTGTGCATAACATTGTTTTTTGATAAATGAGTGAACGAAACGAAGAAAATTTTGAAACAATGACGACAGTGCAACAGGTAACTTACATTAAATTAATTTATTAGTTCCGCTACAATTCCTCCATCAAAATATATAATATTGCGCGATTGTTTTTACAAATAATGTATAAAATTATACTATTATTTATTTTTGGGCAAAACTTATTTCCAAATTTATTTTTTGGTACATTAAGTTTTGGTACATTAAATTTCACTTTAATTCTGCACGCACATACACACACACACACACACAATATTATGTAATTATTATGAACAAAATGTTATGTTTGAAAATTTATACGACTTTGATGATAAAGTGGAAAAAAATGGAATTCCAGAATTTTTTTGTTTTCAAAATCAAGTCGTCTATGAGTTTCATGAATTTGCCAGCTTGATTTTGTTAAAAACGTCATTGAACAACGAAAAAAACGACAACTTCATCTCACTGACATGACATACAAATCGACTTCAATTGTTGTGAATAAATATATTCTTGTGCTTATTGCGTTTGTGAATTACACATGATTAAAGAACGTTTGAGAACGATTTGGCAAAGTTACAGTTATCGAGCCAGACAATCTGGAATAGCGCCGCGTTTTGACTAGGCCAAAATTGCCATCATACATAATCGAATTGCATCATAATATATACAAAGACAAGACACAAATTGCCCTTTTAATATTTCGTAAATCCAATGGATTGTAAAGGCGACCATCATTCTTTTCAGCAATGCACAGTATTCAGCTGCAGTGGATTGGATTCGAAATGTGCGAAGAGCAAAATGCCCGACTTCAGCGAAGTCCTTCAAAACTATTCAATCAATTCTCTTATTGCCAATGGCGTTGTACACGGTAATAGTAATAATCAACGAAAACACAGTGGTAAGTCTAATTCTCTTCGATCAAAAGTTAAATGTCATAATTTTCCGCTCCGCCATATGAGTGAGCTTCACGTTGATTGGAAAGAATGTTTCTGTTTAATTGAACGTTTTACATTGTTTTTGTTGATGTTCCAATTTTAATGTTATATTTCATTGTTTGATTTAAATCCATTCGTACGCGTACCCGCAAACACTTTCGAATCGACATATAAATTTAACGATTACATAAAATTGCACGCCCTAGTGCACCCTCTGTATTTCGGTAATTTTTTGATGATTTTTGATTACGTATCGGTATAGGTGATATAATTGAGTTTAATTGGGACGATGTTATTGTTTTGGAAAGGTGCGTACGGGTACGGGATTATATGTCTTCACCACAAAAAAAAAATCGACAATGCAAAGTTGAGATTAGTCTTCGACGCGTGCGTTCTGTTAATACGACGCCGTATTGTTGCTGTTCTTACGCGCGCGCATCGTACCGCGAGAAAATGTTGATAGCACAAGAGAACAGAAAACGAGACAACCGTTCAATCATCAATCAACAATTGAATTGACAAAACTGCATTTACAATTTACCATAGGACGCCATTTTTATATTGGATACCTAGCCAACGCGGTAGCCATTGATCAAAAAATAAAAATAAAATAAAATAAAAGCGAAAAGTGTGTTTGTGTCTCTTGTACGATTTTCGAGTGAGCATTCGTCTCGACTCAGCACTGTTTACATGTGTGTTAGTTATTTTGTGCTGACTTAATCTAATAAATTCAAAAAAACGTCGTGCGGTTTCTTTAAGAAGAAGATTACGAAAAAATTTCAACTGCACGTTTGCAAATTTACGTTTTCTTTTAATGATGGCGAGCGATACCATGTCGATTTCAGAATTGCTGGGACTCAATTCACCACGCGGATTATTGGGGAGCTGCTTCGGTAATGGTACCAACGAGTATTGCACACAATCACCGCCGTTAACAGCAAGTGCACCAATTGGTTATCAGGTGAGCATAAGACATTGCCACGTGGTTGCACGCCATGAACATTTCTTCAAATTTTTGCAAAAATGTCTCTTGTCAAACAATCATGGCTAACGTATTCTGAAATCAAATTCTCTCTATCTCGAATTTCATTTTTGTGTAGTATAACAAAATCGACGACAAGATAATGAATTATGCGTCGGTTGCATCGGCGCCATTGAAACGGAACGTATCTTTGAGTTCAAATTCCGGTTCCGCATCAATGTCGAGTTTTTCGCCAAATAGTTCTATAAGAAGCACTTCATTAAGGTAAAACCAAAAAAAAAAACATATGGTGCACCAAGTTTTCCAGAAGTTAATTTTTTTGAATTTCTAAATGTAGTAGCGACTGTAGCGGAAGTAACAGTCCTAGCTTTTACGAGTCTTGCTATGGCGGAAGCCTCCATTATCCTGCAGATTCTGATAACAGTGCCGTCTCGAGTCCAGACGGCAGCCTCACAGAAATTATGGTTAGTGAGTTTTCTATCAGTTCTTTTTCATTTTTCTTCATGCTTTCTATTGGTATGTTCACAGAACACATTGACGTTGAACGAAAGTTTCTCCCGTTCTTGCTTGGACAGTAATGTGGACTTGATAAACTTGCAGAATATGCAGGCCAGTCATGCCTGTAACTATTTGCAACAGTCGCCATCTTTACTTGCCAACTCTGCTTGTTCACTCAGCAGTTCTACAAATAACGTAAGTGTTTTCCAGGCCAGCATACGCAGGATTTTTTTGTTTTTGGTGGAGGGCTGGAGGGGATGCAGCGTACGCCCTTGGTGTTTACTAAGTTAAGTTATGTTCAGGTATGTATCTAATATCAAATTCCTTTTCACAGCCATTTGATAAGTGGACCGAAATTAACAACATTTTAAACCACTTCTCGCCGAACGAGAATACTCAGCTGGACCGAGCTGCGCGTTTCCATCGTAGCGCTGCTCTTGTGTATGATGCCACATGCACTTGGAGTGGCCTTTTGCCCGAACGCAGGAACAAACCAACTGGTTACTCCAGCAAGGTATGATAGCATCATCTCCTCGAACTCCACCAAAAACAGAATTTGAATTTGTTTTGCTTTAGGTATTTTTGGGAGGTGTACCTTGGGATATCTCCGAACAAATTCTGATGCAGACGTTCAAACAATTTGGCCCCATCAAAGTGGAATGGCCCGGCAAGGATAAACAGGCGTCACAGCCCAAAGGCTACGTGTACGTCATCTTTGAATCGGAGAAGAATGTCCGAGGATTACTGCACGCTTGCTCCAGTGATTTCACCAACAGTGGAAATTGGTACTATAAGATCTCATCCAAACGTATGCGTGCCAAGGAAGTCCAGGTGATACCGTGGGTACTCAACGATTCCAACTATACCAAGTCCACGTCGCAAAAATTGGATCCGAGTCGGACCGTCTTCGTTGGCGCTCTGCACGGTATGCTCAACGCCGAAGGACTTGCCAAGATTATGAACGATTTGTTTGATGGTGTTGTCTATGCTGGAATCGACACTGACAAGTACAAATATCCGATTGGTTCCGGTCGAGTTACCTTTAACAATAGTCGCTCGTACATGAAAGCTGTCGCTGCGGCGTTTATCGAAATTAAAACTGCTAAATTCACCAAAAAGGTAAGAAGAAGTTGCTTGCATCTTATAAAATTCCAGGACTAATTTGATTGCGTATTGAAATCTTATATACTTACCTAGGTACAAGTTGATCCTTATTTGGAAGACTCTTTATGTTCGATCTGCTGTGTACAGCAAGGACCCTATTTCTGTCGTGAGTTGACTTGCTTCAGATACTTCTGCAGAGGCTGCTGGGCATGGCAGCACAACTACGAGTACAGACAACATAAGCCGTTGATGCGCAATTCGAAAAACTCGACTATTTTGGGTTTGGGCAGCTCGAACGTCAATTGAATTGTACGGAGTAAGCACCTTTATCTCAATCATAATCTTACGCATTTATAATCATGTTTTAAAAAAATCACACACAACAATCATGCATCAGCTTAAAAGGTGCGGGCGTTTTTAAAGCTTTTGATCTCTCACTCACTCAACAAATTGAATTTGTATAAATGTAGAACTTTTGCGTACGTACTTGTCGCGTTAATTAATTATTATGACATGTTATAGTTAGTTAAGGTTTATTTTTCTTTTTGAAAAATTGTGTACTGTTTTTTCGGTTTTGTTTTTGGTAAAGTTACTAGTTACCAATTTTCGGTTTTTATGTTAAATTACGATCATAAAGGACATACCAAGTGTCCGTGTTTACTGCACAAATATTAATATACTCGAGGACAACGGACATATATGGTATTTCGATAAATAACATTTAATATTATTAATTAATAATTACTTTATTATTATTGCTAAATTTAGTAGCTAGTTATAGTTGGATTCATAGGCGTGCGCAGATTTTATTAGGGTGTGCAGAAACTTAAAATTAATTTTTCCCGCCTCTATTGGTGCGCCATCTACAACATCCTAAGAGGGCAAATTTAGCTGATTTGCCTTTGCGTCAAAAATAAAGAGATAAGAGTTAAATCTTAAAATATTAAGGTGTGCCAGTGCACACCCGGCACACCCTGTGCGCACGCCTATGGTTGGATTTATATTAACAAACATTTTTTCTTTCTTATTCTTATATTCATCAATAATCAAAATTTAATTCGCGTCTCAGCTTAAAATGAAATTTCGCTTGCGAACTTTATTATTATCTATCTATACTTATCTATTTTTTAACTAATTAAGTGTTGATTGCTTTCTCAATTTGATTCAAATACTTACAAAAATTAAAGAACACATTTTTTATACTTTACAAAACTTTAAAAGTTTTTGTCGGTATATCTTATTAATGGCGACGTTGAAGATTTATTAGTTTACTAACGACGCTCGGTTTGGCTATTTATGATGACGTCTTGGCTATGTTAACGGTTTTCTCGCATAAATTTCAAATTTCCTTGTGATTAACATGAAATGTTGATTTGAAATTTATCAAAATTAAGTCTTATGTTTTCGACAAACATAAAGACATTGTTTCTGATTCGTAAGAATTAGAGTTTTATACGTTAGATTTAATTAATTAATGAAATAATTAATTAACAACAAACGATGTTTCGATTTATTATTATATTATTAATTATATTGCGATGTTCTTAATATGTTTAATTATTAATCTTAAAAATTTGTAGTTTGTAGTTTTTTGGAAAAAAAAATTTTTAAAATCAAAAAAAAATTATACATATATACATGTACGTACCAAAAAAAAAAAAATAGTTAAACGTCCGATGGGTATTATTATCTTGTTAAAATATATTATTGATTAGTGAATTTTTTGCTAAAAAATACATTTTTGATTAAAAATTTGATAATTATTAAACATTTTTTAGGAGTTTAATTTTTGCTGAGAGAAAAATATGGACTTTATTCCAGCAATTTGTTCGTTACATTCCTACCCATGTTGTGATGTTATAAAAATAGTTATTACTGTGAATATACTAGATGTTACAGAAAGACAATTAGAAAACATTTAGAACTAATTTCAAGTTCTAATCGAAAACTTCAATTTGTTTTATTTTAAAACTTTAAAGTTGTATAGTTTTACTGAAACATCCTGTATATTCTCTCATCTGTGCAGTCATGAGAGGACACAAACGATTTTAATGCAAATTCGGCAAAATATTTACGCGTCGAAATTTTATTAATTTTTATCGATTTCACATACTCTACACTTCATAAAATAGTAAGTAATGAGTCTTTGAAACTGTGAAATGTCTAAGTATATTGAGAGACAATTGCAATATTTTTAAATGATGTTTGTATCCTCACATTGGTTTAAGCACCAAAAAATGAACAAAAAAAAATACTTATTATCTGTGTTATCCTATAATACATTTAATTGTGTTATTGTTTTTATTACTATGATGTGTGAATTTTATGTTTTAAGTTTTGTGTTTGTTTTCTCATTTTATCATTGATTATAATAATACTTATAGCCGCCAAATCCTTGTTAAACTGCATTTCCTCATATGTGTATTAATAAATCTGAAAATGTTAAATCTTTTTGTTTCTAAAAAACTATTGATATTACAATTTAAAATTATTCATTCGTTGTTAATTGTTAATACAACAAAGAAAAAAAGTTGTGCAACATTTGAAAATCGCGGCAACGTGATTTCGCTTGGGAGGCACTTCGCACGTTCTCGCAAGCTACCGAAAGTACGCGATATAAGCGAATTTACAGGTCGCTTTCCTTTTGACTGTTCTATTGGAATCGCTCAGGTCGCCCCGAGTACCCAAATGTTTGTTCCTTTTCCTTAATTTTAATTGTGCTACTCGCTACTCTTTCAAAAGCTGACTCAAGGGCGCCGACTACGGGGGGGCCGAGGGGCTCCGGCCCCCTGAGCGTCAATATAGCGGGGCCGGGCCCCCCCTGAGAAATCTCCAATTCGCCACGTGCAAAAAAAAAAATTTTGCATTTGCTCCCAAATGAGCGATAAATTTGAATGTTAACGGTGATTGTTGGGCGCAAAAGTATAGTAGGTACCAAATGTATGAGATACGTGTTAAATAAATGTCGTAACTTTTGTTTTGTTTTTTTTTTTTAATTCGTATTATTATTTTTCTTATTCTGGCCCCGGCCCCCTGAGAAAATCATAAAGTCGGCGCCTATGAGCTGACTCCGCCTTCTTGAGCCCTCACTCCGCATTCAAAAGCCACAAGTTTTTTTTCCTGGAGCTTCGAGTCCAAATTCACAACTATGACAAAAACGAGGTCAAAAACAAAGTCAAACTAGTGAAATTAAAACATAGCATCAATTCTGTTATCAAGAGATTTGTGTTTTTTTCTGGCTGCAAGCATAGACCGTTGAGTCCGAGTCGCACTGCTCCTGTTCCTTTTGTTTCTAGGCGTGGCATATACGGGGTGACGCAGGGCGACTCGCACTTGAAAAGGAAAGCTCTTATGCCTTGATTACATGTAACGCAAATGTAACGATTACAGCGGCGAAACAGTGTTCTCGGCCGAGTGCTCGGTTGGTATAAACATTACCGACCGAGCGTTCGGCCGAGTGGAATGGCGAGACAGTTACTCGGAGCCGTTTCTATTTACTTGGCCGAGTGCCTAACGCCCTCCACCTGCCGAGTGACATTTTGCTGTCTCGCCACTGTACTCGTTACATGTAATCAAGGCATTAATATGTGCTATGGGCGTGTCGCTTTTGATATTTTACAACTAAAGTTAAATCTAGGAATATTTGGTTATTTTAAATGTTATTTTGATTTCGCAACGTGGTAAGCACCGTAAGGCCGGCCTCAGGCGGTCATTTTTATCGGGCAGTGCACTTCACAAACCAGCCAAAATTCCTCCAAAAAAAGAATTTCATAAAAACATTTATTAAAATTCAAATAACTTATAATATTAATAAGCAAGTAAAAACTATTAAATATGAAACAGTAAAAATAGTTAATAAAACTTAGAAAATTATCAATTCATCATTAACAAAACAAAACGGATTCAATTAAAAACTAAATAACTCTATGTAGGTTTTACTTGATCATTTTCAAACTTTAAAAGACTGATTACCAACTACAATTTCATATTTTAAATAATATTTCACCATTACTAACAACAATATCATCATCCAACTCCACTTCCAAAATACATCTCAACCAGTTTTCGTGTTTTTTAATCAAACGCAACTCGCACAAGTCATTTTGATGATTTCTTCCCAACATAAGCAAAAAGTCTCTTTCATAAATAACCAAATTCTTATAAAAAGTTGATTGTTCCATTACATTTGCCTCTTTATCTTGATATTTTCGTTGATTATTTGTTATAACATTATTAACATTGTTATAACAATTAATGGCTTCATCTATTTCTATTTGATTACAATTATTAATATCGTGAATCGGTTCTCGTTCTTGTTGCGGTTGTTGTTCTGAAGTTACAACTTTTTTGCGTTTGATGCCATAAATATTTCTTAATAAGTGAATGATTTCGTAAATGATAAAACGTCTATGATACCAAACAGCTTCATGTCCCGGAAAACGAACATTTAGCTGTTTACAGACTTCAAACAATTCATAAAGTAACAAACTCACATATTGATTACACATTGCTATTAATTTCGGATCTAACTGATTGAAATATTGTTCGTTTACTAAAGTATTTATGATCCGACAGCAATCACCAATACTAAAAAATTGTGTCAATTGTATGAGTTCGTTGGTGGGATAAAAGAATCGTTGTTTGAATTGACGCAACACATACTGTCTGTAATGAAAACCGGAATGCTCGGAAACATGTTCACTTATAAATTGAGCTGAAAATCGCAATTCGTCAATGATAATGTTGCTGTTAACAATTTTCGGAAGTAAATTTTCCATACACCAAATTCTATGATTCCATGAATGATAATTATTAGGACAATTTACTGCTTTGTTGATTACTATTAATTCTTGTTCGAGTGCCGCTGCGGCTGAATAAGCACAATCGTTTTGTAACTTATTAATTAACCATATCCTATAAGTGTAAGTGGATAATGATTTTGGTTTGTGACTTAAAACTAACTTAGTGAACTGCATTTCTTTGCTTGGGACAAGTTGCACATTTAGTTCTCTCTTAATATTCCAAAAAGTCGTCACTTCTGGTTGAATTAATAGTGCTACGTTTAGATACATGTTGAGCTTGTCTGCATTTTCCGCTGTAGGTTTCTTGAGCACATTCTTGCGTAATTTACAAATTTGTTGTTGCGAATACTTAAAGATGTGTGTTACACACCATGATTCTAATCCTAGACAATGTTCGGATGCTATATACTGTACAGGCGATACATTTCGATCAGAATTATTTGTAGTTGACGGTATAATACTGAATTCTTCCCTAAAAAATAATTACAAATAAATAATTAATACTTCAAGAGTGCCTTAACCTCTTACTTACAACAAATTCGAATCTATGTCGGTGAGAATGAAATCCATACGATTAATGACTTTTTCAGCCATATTATTATTCGAATCAATTTCACTTTCGTGTTCCATTGCAAAAATTAGTTAATTTTTACCAGAAGTTTATCGAAAAACATGAAATTTTTTAATGTTGTTTCCAGGGTGGTGGGTTGGTGTTCGGCGTGGTTAGGCGGATGTGTAGTGTGGAACAGAAAAATAGTAGATTACACTGTACTCGTACGACAGTCGAAAAATTTACGCCCGCCCGACTGAACTGATCAGTACTAGTCACTATTGGTACCAAAGAGTGGTACTCTGAGTTACCGACGTAACACTTTTGACTTCAAATGCTCCGTAGCCGGTCGGGTATTGCCTCTAGAGTGAAGAGAGCGACACCGAATGCGTTCGGGTACAGTCAAAGTGGCGCTAAGAGTAGTGTATCAAAAACACCTGAAGTGCGTTCAGATTTACAACTTTTTTTTAACCCTAACGGTAATAATTACCCAAAAATCGATCAGAAAAATATTTTGGTTTAATCTGGATTCTCATAACCCGCGTTTAGATTTCGTACAAAGGTTACCTAAGGTAAACTTCCGTCAACTCGCTCGGTGAGGTCGTTTACTAGTAACCCATCCCCTCTCCACGACCAAATGAGCGCGCAAATCAAAAATATCATAACCAAAACTCGCCAAAATGAGTACGCAAGTCAAAATTATTATTCCAAATTGCATTTGTAATTATTAAAACGGCTGCTATGTCACGCAATGTCTTGGATTGTAAGGAATTTACATACATGAGATGCGACCTCGGATGCGGCACACGAACGACATAACCATAACGTCCATAACCTCACATTTCGTTATCCACCGACCGTAAGCGTTCAGTTTTTCAGTTTGATTTGGGTAACCCAATGTATGACGTCACATAACCCAGCTAAAGTTAACCCAAACCTCGGAATTTAAATCTGAACGCCCTCCTGGTGAATGTCGCGTCATCAATAAAACGACTCTTTCGTCTTACGGAATGCTTGCCGATCAGGCAAAAAACGCACCCAATATAAAAGTAGAGGGGCTACGATCGTTCAAAGTTGTGTCATTCCGACGCCATATTGGAGATCACCAAAAAGCGGAAAATTCAAACATTATTAATATTTTGAAATGAACACTTTTTTTCAGTTAGTTCAAATGATAAATCTTCTCAAAGGTCAATTCACATTGTAGTTGGAGGAGAGGAGGAGTCAAGTCAATGTATTAATTAATGATGAGATTAATGAGTAAAAGTATAATTTTGTTTTACGACTAGTGATATAAGTCTTCTAGTTTTGTTTTAACTTTTAAATTGTCAGGATTCCAGCAATTTCCATGCCTCTTTTGTTGTACTTACATAATATTTCTAACTTAAAGTTACAAAGGTAACATCAGTTCAAAATACTAACAAAAATTCGTTGGTTCTGTTGGGGATTTATTTCCCCCAGTTTTTTCCACCATACGCAAAAAGAACAGCGCCATCTAGATTTAATTTTAATGCCCATATCCTTTTTCACGTTTATTTTTTACAGTTTACATCTTACACCATGCTAGTGCTACAAACATCTATGGATGGTTGTATTCTGTGCTAAAAAGACTCAAGAACAACTGTCAAAACACGTTTATCTAGATTTTAATTATTCTTCATCACTTAATCAACAGAAAAATCACAAATTAATCGTTCGTAATTGAATCGGATTATTCAACGGACGGTAGTATGGTGCCTGCATACGCGCGACTTAATTATTAATTCTCATTAATTCGGAGCCGTCAGTCCTGCCATGATTGATTTCAAGCGTCACTTCTCGGCCTCTCTCCTACTAGCTGAGTAGGACTAGTTTTCTAATAATGCGGATATTGTGGCTATCGGATCTTCCAGCAGTGGTAATATGTGATTCATTAATAATTAAGTTATATGTATAAATGTGAATTTCATTCGAGCCTTGTGTATTTGATACGAAAACTTATTTTGAAGCTTTGAAGTTCAATGGCTGCTTAATGATACCCCTATTACACTCTCGACAGGCAAGAGGCAATGGTCACACAAAAGTCGTTCAAAGTATCATCAAATCAATGTTATGTGATGTTATGCTAAGGATAGTACCTTCGACGATTTAATCAATTAAGTCGTTTGGTGTTCATGAATTCAATTAAGATCACATAAGTTTGGGTGGGAGTGCCCTTAAGAATGTTATTCGATTAAGAGATTGTTGAGTTTTTTTTTCCTCTTTGTTTAATTTATTCTTAACCTATATAAAGTCGAATGGTAATGTTTACCTGTGCCTGGTTTAAGATTCTAATTCGTTTTGAAAACTCCCGATAAACACTCCTTTTTGATGAGTTCTCAATTTTGTTTCTTTTTCTTTTTTAGTGATCAGAATGGTTGTTGATGTACAATCGCGACCGTTGATGACAAAGATGCAGCCCGCGGGTATGAATCCAAGGGAACTGTCTGAAAATGATGACCTCGCCACTTCGCTCGTCTTGGATCCCCATTTGGGTTTCACTACCCATAAAATGAATATTCGTACTAAAGCGTTGCGCATCAATAATAACGAATTGAAGAATATTGTTGGTGAATTCATCAAAACACAGAACTATGAGAAAGCGTATGGAAGGATTTCGAAAGGGGAATGGATGCCGAGGCCCAAATCCAAAGTTGTTCAGAAAAGATTAGAAGAACATGTAAGAATTATTAAATTTTCTAATTTTTATCAAATACGGCTCTGTGTCGTGAAAATCGTGAAGAAAATACATCCGAAATTTTCATTTAGTTGGTAGAATTCGTAAATTATTTGTGATTATTTTTACTTTCCGAACCTGTTTGAGTGCGTGTGTGTGCGCATGCGCAGAGCAGCCATTTTCCGACGTGGTGTGACACTGAACAAAATCGGTCGGTAAAGAAGGGCACTTTTCTTGAATGTCAAAAAATTAATTTCCATATAACTGTCAAACAAAAAATACTCCCTTGTAGAGATTACAGTTCTCTACATTTCAACCCCTTTCACATTTTCTCCTAGGATGCACCGTTTGTCAGATATTAATTCCTAAAGTGCCAAATTTCTTGTGAACAAAATTCCAGCCGAACTGAGCAAAACTTAGTATGCAGGTTCAGAACCGGCATGACACGACCTGGTTCGAAATTGAGCAAAATCGGTCGGTAAAGAAGGGCACTATACAATTTTTAGTAGAATGTCAAAATATAAATTTGCATTCAACTGTCAAACAAAAAATAAATTCTTGCAGACATTTTAATTCTCTACATTTTAATACCTACAACATTTTCTCGTAGAATGCATAGTTTGTAAGATATTAATTCCTAAAATGTCAAATGTGTGCTGTGAACAAAATTCTAGCCGAACCGAGCAACTGGTCGAGACGAAACTTGGTATGCGGGTTCATTGCCGTAATGGGACGACCTGGTT